>WJEZ01001871.1:0-15418 GCA_009869925.1 Thalassaphorura encarpata
TACAGGTAAGAAAATATTCTTATAAATTCCAAGTTTTATCCTGTGGAAAGATTTGTGGGACGGAAGGCATGTGTATGTGCATGTGCACAGGATGACTAATTTAATGAAGTTAAAGGAATAAAAGAACTACTAGCCCGCTGAGCATTCTGGCATTCTGGGCCTAATTTAACGAGGAATACCTTTGCAGAGAATTTTTTCATACTTTATTACTCGTATTGAGTAAATAATCATTTTAAATACGTTACGACCATTTTTGGAAATACCAGATCTACTATAAAAATTGTATTTGTTTACCCTTAAGTCCAAGCCTTGAAGTTTTGTAACCCGAAGACAACTTTTTGTATTTTGTACTGTCGATCCCAACCCACAAAAACGTTTATGCTATCCAATTAATGTTAATTTGTAGTTCGTATGCATCAAAACTTGAAAATGAACTGCAGCCCAGGACGATCGAGGATTAAGAATTAGTAGAAGATGGTTAGTGCAGACAAATTAACTAAAGCAGCAGGCGCATACAGCATAGTTTAATCATCCGTTTATTAAACAATTTACATTATGAACTCATCGTCTCGAAGATACATACACAATTGGCCTACTTTTAAGTTTACCCAAGATTATCATAAAAACAGATATTTTAATATAAAATATTTGTATGCACGTATTAGATAATACTTATCTAAAACATCGCTACGCTGCTAGCCTGGGCAATATCACGAAGGTCATAACATTTATTTTAATAATCCATTTTATTGACCCACGTGCATACCCATGTCATAGTTTTTCAGCATCATCTTTAGATTTTTCATCACAAGTTGTTCGACCCATTGACCTTATGAAATATCTGTAGATGATCAATAAATCAAAGAATGATAAGATTATGATAATAATAGAAATCAAAAGTGTTTAGCTTACCCAAATACAAAAGCCATGCCTGTGTAGATGGCCACATGTATAAAATAAAAAGACCCTGCCCAAAATCCCAATGTAAAGTTGTAAAATAAATTGAAAAGCGTCCCAACAGGAATTTGTAATGCTGCATCCGTCAAAGAAATGAAACAAAATGCTTTGGCAATTTCATTCGGCTGAATTAATTTTGAGAGAAGTGATCGAGTGATTGACAGCTGGACTCCACATAACATATCAATTCCAGCACCTTTGGTTCAAATTCGTAATTTCTTTATAAAGTTACTCAAATGGACAAGTTTAAGATAAATTTTACCTAAATACATCATCCACCCTTTCACTGCAAACGCATAGATGAAATTTGAAGTAATATATCCAATACTACTCCAGAATCCAATGATCTGATCCTTCAATTTGTATATTTTCAATGCAGCATAAGCCACAGCCAAATTCCCTGTGACAATGTCAATTTTTAATAGCATATCAATAAAATTGATAAAATGTAATTTACCTGGAATTGAGACAAAGGCCTGAATTGACCTGAATTCTGAAAAAGACTGAGCATCCCATCCTAGCTGTTGCCTCGTGAATAAATAGCTCAAATTCCTAAGGCTTGTAGTAATGAGGACTCGACCGACCATGAGGAGCCAAAGTAATATTATCCATCTAAAAATTTAACTTGTTGAAATTTTATCGTTTTATTTTTTTTTTAAGTTACCTCCTAAAAACCCCATCTCTCTTTTTGAAAATGGTAGTGACCATGTCCTTGACTGATGAAAATGAGAAGACACTTGCCCTTCCAGCTCCCGAATCGTTGTCATCTTTTTTGATGATCTCCTCTTTAATAAAAAATAACCCATAAAATATGGCCAGCGCGTAAAGGATTGTCGATATTGTAAATACGGTTTGAAAATCTGTCATTCTGAATATCTGCAAATTAAACTTAAGTGACAAATACTCACGGTTTAAATAGAACTCATAATTAATTACTTTTGGTCCAATTAGTGTCCCGATCGGAAGTCCCAAGAACCAAAATATTTGTAAAGCGATGATTCGAAAACTTCGATTTTTTTCGTTTGTGATTTTTGCCATGTAACTGTAAGCTGTCACATTTTGAGTCAGGTCACCGCCTGATAAGCCGAGTGGAATGAATGCTAGCCAAATGAATTCTGGGCGAAGGGTTGGAAAATATGTAATTGCCATTAGAATCAAAGCTGAAACGAGGGAACCAAAAACAGCATAAATCATTGGTTTCTTTGTCCCATAACGATCACACCAGGAGCCCAAGAATAGAGCAAATATTACAACTGGTGCAAATTCAATTATGTTTTCATAGATCATGAGTGTAGAGACGCGGACTTGAATATCTTCTTCAATGTCTGAATCTGAGATACAAAATTTACAATATTTATAAATAAAGGATAGGACAGGATATTAAGGACACCCTTACCTTTCTGACCTCCCGTCCCATGACTGTAAGGTTGACAAACTTCTTCCGTATAGTTCAGACTTATTCGACAAACTCGATCAATGTACAAATTAGCAGTTAGCACATTCACTAGATAATATGCGACGAGGTGAAGAAACAGCATGGGCTCAATGGTTATATTACGAAGGAATTCTATGAGAATAAAATTCTTCTGGCCTTGGTCGCTTCTAGAGACCAGAGTTTCGTCGGACTCATTATCGTCGATGGATTTCCTAGGAGGAGTTGTCACTGTTTCAGAACATGACTCCACTACTTCCATAATTCTGCTTAAAACTGTTAATTTTTGTCATATTCGTTTTAGACACACATAAATTTAAGGTTACCTGTGCAATTAACCTGGTTCCCTCGTCAAATATATTATAAGGGCAATGAATTCAGAATTTTGTCACCAAAAACAGGGCCAATAATCCCGCACGCACTCCTCTTGTCCTCCTACTACTATTACAATGTATTAAAATATTAATCAGCTGGGGATTGAATTATGCTCACTTGTAGATAAGGCAGTTTAAGCTAATCAATTTGTAGATTATCCTAAATGGATTAAAGACAAGGACACTACTAGTGTGTTTCACTTTGAATAAAATAAATTGTAACAATTGAAAACATATCCAAGAACACTCTTTCACAGACTCATGAATTAAATGTTCCAGCATGAGGCAAGGTTGAAAAATACTACAAAAGACTTGCTTGCTTTAATTTTTTACTCTTTGGGTTTATTGACAAGAAATTGTGGTCACAGCTAAACGTAGTATTAGGAATTTTATCAAAAGATTGTCTTGCCGTTTGCTGTTGGTTCAACTGCAATCAACCTCGACCGCATTACCCGGAATTGATATGCTGTATTGTGATTTTTTATAAAGATTACTACGCAAAAAAGACTGATTGTGGTTCCAATTCTAGTTGATCGGATTCTAATAATTATTTACCACGATTCCACGCGAGGAGTTCTTCTGCCCAGCGTTTTTCGTACTGAGAAATCAACGTGTTCTTTCCTAAACATAAACAAAGTTGGTCATTCTACAAATCTACAATGAAAGTTTGAAATTGTACATCTGTTTGTTTTAAAAAAATTCAACATTATCTAGTGCGTTGTATTATTTTTGTCTGCATCAAAACGAAACTCTATTGGATTTTTTTAACAGAATGAAAATTATGTTTTTTTCCGCAGGAATGACTCAAAACGGTACAATTTCAATATTATCCACATCTGATTCTGCATCTTCTTCAGAAAATGAAACTGCAGAAAAGAAAGGCTCGGACAATTTCTGCTTTCGTTCTATTCGCAACCTCACAATTGAGCCCATGCTGTTCCTTCATATCCTAGCTGGGAATTTGGTCTCTGTTTTAACTGTCAATTTGTACATTGACCGCATTTACTAAATTATACACGAGAAATTTGTCGAGCTTATAGCCGTGGAAGTAGATTAGAGGAAATTAGTATAGGGTAAAACCTATACTCCCACTCAAGGTTTTGAATATTTTCTATACAAATATAAAATATTAGATGGGTGATCTGGATTTGGACTCTTTCGCTTCTACGTGTCACTATTCACACTGGGACAATCAATTTGATTTATTTATTTTGCCGACAACAACTCAAATGGAATATTCACACTTATACTGGATTTCAGTCTATTAATTGGATCTTGAGCTGTGCAGGTAAATTCGTCATTGTCTTCATGGCTAACTTAGCTTTCAATGTGTTGAAAATTAAAGACCCTGTTGTGGGTTTCCTGTGTAGTGCTGGATTTGTATTTACATCAATATTATACGCATTCGCCACAAAAAGTTGGATGATGTATTTGGGTAAGGAATCAATTAGTAAAATATAATTCAAAGTTAACATTCATTATCAATTTTAAGGTGATTGCATTAATATGGTAATTGGTCTCCATTTGGCTTCCATTCGATCCCTGCTATCAAAATGAGTTCGACCTGATGAAATTGCCAAAGCATTTTGCTTCATTCGTCTCACAAACTCATTGATTAATATTCCAGCTGGAACCCTTTTCAATATATTTTATAATTACACTGTGGAAACGTTGACAGGAGCATTTTTCCTAGTTCAGAGTTTTCTTTATGCCATTATGGCTTTGATTTTTGGGTGAAAGTAAATTATTTTTGCATGCTTTTAACTCTTTGACTATTGAAGGAATTAACTAACAGTATTTTTTTGATTTCGTCAGCTATTTTGTAATTATGATGAGGAATTTTGAGATGCAGCGAAGAGCTTCTAAAACTAAAACAGCTGTCATAAAACAACTGATAAGTAAAAACTCTCCACACAAGGAATCCTTCATTACCAAAGATACATAATAAGTTCAAAATATTTTAAAATGAAATCGCTGGCTTATATTAGCACTGAGAATTCTACATTGCAAATAAATAATGTGCACAATTTGCTAGCATGCATTTCAACTAGGTGGATAACGGCAAGAATAAATTCTCTTTGAACATATGAATGAATCAATTGAATGACTGTGTACTCGTGATAGATGTTCAGAAAAAATCCTTAATTATTCACAGTACAAGAAGACGAGGTCATGCCCTTTAACCCGCTCAAGATTTCGGTCGATCGACTTAAATGCGAATATGATTTGGCTTCACTTTAGCACTCAAATTTGCACACGTGCAAAAATATATACCCGGAATTGATGTGTATTAATGATATTTATATGCTTTACACTTGTACTATTATCATTTTGACCGATGTATGACTATTTTGACTTTTAAGGTTATGAAATGACATTGCTCTCTCATGATTTTACCTTTCGTATCTGAAACTCAATTCAACTCATCACGTTGGGCCGAGTAGTCGCATAAGTGAACTTGGATTATCAACTTGTCTGTTATTTATGATTTCTGTATAATTTGACACTACCTTGATATTGAGAAAAAGTAAGCACAATACAGAATCAACAAGTTTTAGTTTTCTCGTCTATTCATTTGCATCATTCCCAAAATAAACATTGTACGAGTAAGCAATAGTATTTCTTGTAGGTTGCAGTCCTGGTTGACCGGATTCGAATAAGCATTTATTAAAATGAGTATGAGTAGCGCGATTCAGCCTTTTCTATATTGTGAAATCAACATGTCCTTTCAGAATTCAGAAATACTTTGGATCATAAGAATTTAGTCAGGAGAGCTACATTAATTAATTTGAAATTATCATCATCTTCTTAGTGCGTTGTAAATTTTCTCCAACATTAAAATAAAGGTAATTATATTGATTTTGTTAACTTTTCCTAGCAAAAGCAAAATAAAAAATCGAATCAAATCGTTAGAAACAATCTTTAATCAATATCATATATCAAACGATGTCATTTTTTGAATAGGAATGACCCAAAACGGTAGATTATCTTTATCTGATCCTACATCTACCTCAGAAAATGAAACTAAGGAAGAGAAAGACTCTGGGAATATCTGCATCCGTGCATTTAGCAACATGACAATTGAGCCCATGCTCTTTCTTCATATCCTCGCTGGGAATTTGGTCTCTGTTTTAACTGCCAATCTGTACATTGACCGCATTTGCCGTGTAACATTAAATTACACACAGGAAACCTGTAGAGCTTACAGTCGTGGAAATACGGGTGATGGAGTCAAAGGTAGTTTATAATATTTCTAACACTTTAACCGATAATTTAACATTATTTTGATAATATAGATCCCCAAATTGAAACGGAAATTCAGATCCATGCATCCACACTCATGAATTTATGAAAATATAATTGAATTTGGACCTGTCATCCTATTTGCTTTATTTCTTGGATCTTGGAGTGACCGATATGGGACAAAAAAGCCAATGGTTTTCTCAGTTTTTGGTTCAGCCGTTTGGTGTTTGATAATGTTGTGCATTACTCTATTTTCATCACTTCGCCCTGAGTACATTTGGCTGGCCTTCATCCCATTGGGGTTAACGGGGGGTAGCCTTGCTCTCAACGTCTCTGCATATTCTTACATGTCCAGAATTACAAAAGAAGAAGATCGAAGTTTCCGAATGATTTTATTGCAAACCTGCTGGTTTCTTGGACAGCCCATTGGAACTCTACTTGGGCCAAAGGTAAGATTTTTGCAAAATTCTGAATTATGATTTTACACTTTCTTCTAGATTTTTGCTAGGACGGATTTCATTCCAGTTTTTATTACCTCCTCCGTCCTCTACACTTTAGCCGTGATTTATGGCTGCATTTTTATCAAGGAAGAAATTCCAGAAAGGAACATAAATTCACCTGACACAAGTCCATTTTCAGTGTCTGGAGTTAAGAACATGATGCTAGTTGCATTTAAAAAGCGAGAAGGGTCATTGAGGGTGTAAGTCAGTTTTAAATTAAATTTAACGGAAAGTTTTAATTTTTAAAACAATAGATGAAGTTGTGAATTTCTCCTTTAATTAGATGGGTCATTTGGATTTGGATCCTCTCACTTCTACGAGTAACGATTCACACTGGGACAATCAACTTGATTTATTTATTTTGCCGACAGCAACTCAAATGGAATGTTCACGCTTACACTGAATTTCAGTCTATTAATTGGATATTGAGTTGTGCAGGTAAATTCATCATTACTTGTAATGGAAATGAATCATGTCCTTAATTTTACAACTTAAATTCATAGGGAATTTCGGCATGGCTCACTTAGCTTTCAAAGTGTTCAAAATCAAGGACCCCGTTGTGGGTTTTCTTTGTAGTGCTGGGTATGTATTTACATCCATATTATACGCATTCGCTACAAAGAGTTGGATGATGTATTTGGGTAAGGAACTTATTTAAGAGTTGAAGGTTTATTTAATTGAAATTTGTATTGTCAATTTTACAGGTGCTTGTATTAATATGGTGCTTGGTCTCCAATTGGCTTCCATTCGATCCCTACTCTCTAAATTTGTTCGACCTGATGAAATTGCCAAAGCATTTTGCTTCATTCATCTCACAGATTCGTTAATTAATATCCCGGCTGGAACGCTTTTCAATATATTTTATAATTACACTGTCGGAGGGTGGGCTGGAGCATTTTTCCTAGTTCAGAGCTTTCTTTATTCCGTTATGGCTTTGATTTTTGGGTAAGGTCAGGTATTTTCTGTTGATTAATTAATTAACTAATATTTTTTGGTTTCTTCAGCTATTTTGCAATTACCATGAAGCGAAGAGCTTCAATGGATAAACCAGTGGCTGTAATAGAATTGACAAGTAGCAATCCTCCTCACAAGGAATCCATTGACGTGAATAAATAACTTCGAAATATTTTAGTGAATTACAATAAATGCATGTTAACTTGTTGATTTTAACTTTTATTTCACATTCTGAACTACAAATTAATGTATATGACACTTATTACCTTGTACGTATGTAATTTTTAATCTTGATTTGACGACATAAATGGAATTTCGTAAGTGTTCTCAGCACCTTTGTCGAGTTTCCTGATTTCATTTTGAGTCTGGTGGCTTAGACGGAATATTTTTACAACTACAAACCCAACAACACATGTCAAAATAATTACGAGTCCCCAAAGAATAAAAACTTGGATGACAAGCCAAGAAAACTGCGAATTGTCATTGTCATTGTCGTGTTGTGCATTTGTTTCAGAAGATTGTAGACGCGAAGCATCATTTATTTCTGAAGGCTCGGGTACTTTTTGAAAGTTTGTATGTATTTGTTCAACCTTAGAATTAGACATCGACAGTGGTAAAATATTCTCGATTTTTAATTCATCCCCACATGGATGACTTGAGTGCAATTCTTCTGACTGGTACAGTTTCAGAAGATTGTAGACGCGAAGCATCATTTATTTCTGAAGGCTCGGGTACTTTTTGAAAGTTTGTATGTATTTGTTCAACCTTAGAATTAGACATCGGCAGTGGTAAAATATTCTCGATTTTTAATTCATCCCCACATGGATGACTTGAATGTAATTCTTCTGACTGGTACACAATTTTAAAATTGCAAGGCAAAGTCACGCGCAAAGCCCCGTTTTCCTTTGGTGAAATAACATTGTAAGGTTTCCCATCCTTCATAATAAAAATCCCCAGCTTAGATTTGGATTCTCCATTAATTATATACGTGTCAGGGGCAATGCGCCGAAATATTGGGAGATTCTCAGATCGAATCTGATTACATTTCATTTCGCAATATTTTCCAATATCTGTTGAATCAGGGTCCTTTGAAAATATTGCAGAGATGCATGGCTCAATGATTGGCAAACTGGCCTTGTCAGGAATTTGACACAGTTCATTCTTTGAGCATTCTGTTTTTATAATTAGACCCTTGTAACTCTGAGTTATGTATTTCCCTTCAATATTTGTAATTGAACAAATGTTGGTCGTTGAAGAACTTGCATTGTAATCTTGAACAAAGGGAATCGCATGCAAATTATGTAATTTAAAATCTGACTTGACCCTTCTGATTGGAATCTGAATTCGAACCAATAAAGAATTTTTGGTCGTGAAAGCGCAATCTGTCAACTCTAATTTGTAAAAAGTTGAAGTCGACGTAGCTGGGATTACTATTTCGTGTGGGTCTTTCCGAAGTGAAAGTTTTTCTCGTACTTCAGCCAAAATAAGTTCAAAATCTTGTTTAGAAATCAAACTGTAAGGAATTTTGTTGGATTCACAACTAGAAATAGCAGTTTCCCATCTTGCGCTATGCATGTAAAAATTTAACAATTTTGTTCCCTGTATCGCTGCGTAAAAATTAGTTGCAGCAGCAAAGTTTACGTAAGTCCCTACTCTACCAGCATGTTCACTGATTTCATTTGTCATTAGCGTTTCGTAATCTGTACTGCTAATGTTAACAAAATTGTCTAATGACATATTTTCAAGAATTAAACCGAGAGGACATTTGCGAAGATCTGTCAAATATCTGCTAAGCTGGATATCTGTAAGAGGAGAATTACTAAAATGATTTGAAACCTCATCACAGGAGAATGTAATGTTCCGGAATTGTAGTAGCTGAGCATCCAAACCATTTTCTTGCCAAATGCTCATGTTCGCTGAGAATTTTGTAAGGAGTCGATTGAAGTGATAAACAATAGGACAAGACTGTTGAGCCCAAGAGGCACTATAAGCGTCAGTAGTGTCACAGACGGTGGTGTATCCAGATGGCCATTTAATCCGCATGCTTGTTGGGTCCAAATTCGGAAGGTTAAATTCACGAACGATAGGAACGACGGTTTCATAGAGGAGTGGAGGTGTCAACTCTTCCAAATAAATTCCACTCACCATTTCGGCATGGTCTTCCTCGACGGTGGCTGCTACGGACGTCACAAGGAAGAAAACAAGAGAAATTTGTTGGAGAAGCCGGTTCCTCATCCTGGAATAAAAAAAAGTATATTTGGTTACTTAACATAATTTTGGTTAAAATTTTAAAATCAAACCTTGAGCGCATATGTAGAACACTGGATTGATTTTCTTGAAGATTTTTTTCGCACGACGAGACAAAACTTTATTTTGGATATTGTTTCAGATTGAAGTCTGACTGAAATCTGTCCTCAATGCTGAGCCAAGGAAGGGTTCTTAAAGGAAATAGATTATTTTGGGGGTACATATACTTGAGAATTTTAAATTTCTTCAAAAATGAAGTACTGATAAAACTTAGTCATCCTAGACGAAACTGGGCAGCAAAATCTCAAGGGCAGTTATAATGTAGCTGTATCATCACGTGCTGTTGTAGTTGAAACATTAATCGCTCCGTTTATATTAAACGATTTGAATTGAGTACCCAGGCCGTAGACTTAACTGAAGACACGCATTCTAGTCAAAATCCGAGCGATGACTTTTTATCAATCAAGTGTCGGAGTCAAAGTTTATTTGTCTATGTTTATGAGTTAATACTAACTGAAGAAAATATCAAGTGTGAAGTGTATAGGCAAGAATTGCACCGGAAGACGATATTTCTTCTTACCACTAGCATTCTATGGATTAATCAGAGTAATAAAAAGTTACTGGAAAAATAGCACAAGATGCTAAACCATGTAGCACTGGACATTGGCTACAAAAAAAATATTCTGAAATGGGTGTCTTTGACTAACCATTTTATCAACCTCTCAGCCCATTAAAGTCGAAACAATAACCAATACTACAAAATCCAACAAATTGAGCAAGGTTCATCCCAGTCCCGATGCTATCGTGCAAATAAGTATGTTAAATTCGGCAATATGTATATTATTAAGGATTTAAGAGATCTTAAGGTCTAGATTATCACTACCCTTCCGAGTATTCAAGTAAATCACAAACTGCTTTTTTTTATTTTTTAAATTATTTAATTTAGGAAATATGCATTGACTTCTTAAGATTTTTATCTTTTTTCTTAAACTGCTAGCTGAAAACTTTTCAGTTTTAGCCAATTTTCCACCTGAGGGTCCGAGTGGGACAATGCTGGCTAGAAATATAAATTCAGGGAAAAACGATTGCAATTACAGAATCGTACTAAAGATTAAAGCGGTGAAAGGAAAACTACATACAAAGAATATCTTTCTTTGTCCCATAACGATCACATCAAGACCCCAAAAAACAATAGGACAGAATTCGATAATATTTGTATAATTCATAAGAGCTAGAACAAGAATTGGAATGACAATTTCAATTCTAATATCTAAAATTTAAGAACCAAATGAATAGATTTGCAGACAAAATAATTATACGAGAAAGCATGCGCTCAATTATAATACTTTGTACTCGTTCTATTGTAGATGTACTTACTTTCAAACTTTTATAGTCCTCGTTTATATAGTTGGATTTGACATGCTTTTTTTGAAAGGTATTCAATGAGGTTGTGATATATTTATGCCTAAAATTTAACGAGAGAGCTTTATCAACTCTCAGTTCAAAATGTATACTAGGATTCTATAAAAAACTTTGCTATTCCATCACAGTTCAGAGTTCAATAACTCTGAAGTAAAAAATGTGATATTTTTAATGAACAAGTACACCTTGCCTGAAAGGTATAAGATAGAACTAGTTTTTCAATAATTTGAACACATTCATTTGGCAAGTGACATTTTTCTTCATAGCTCCGTATCCCCTTCGGTTTTCGCTCCTTGTTCCATTGAACGGAGTAAATATCTGTTTGCATCAGTTAAAATTAAATTTTAGCTTACCTTAAAATTTCTACGAGTCTCAAGTCAACTTACCCAAACACACAAGCCATACAAGTGAAAATTAGTACATGGAGAAAATAGAATGATCCAGCCCAAATAGCTACTGTGTGGTTGTAAAATATATTGAAAAGAAGTCCCAAATGGGATTTGTAATGCTGCATCCGTCAAAGAAATGAAACAAAGTGCTTTCGAGATTTCATTAGACTGGATAATTTTTGAAAGAATAGAACGAGTGATTGACAGTTGTAATCCGCACACCATTCCAATTGCAGCACCTGCATTTGATTTAAGCGTAATAGGAAATTGCTTGTTTTTTAAAATAATTAATATTTCTTACCCAAATACATCATCCAACCATTCGTTGCGAATGCAAAGATGAAACTTGTGACAATGTAGCCAATGCTGCAGTAGAGCCCAACGACCTGGTCTTTCAGTTTGAAAATTTTTAATGCAATATATGCCACAATAAGATTTCCTATTAAAAAATAATTATATTTTATAGCCACATGCATAAAATTGTCCTGTAAAATTTGAGATAAACCTGGAATTGAGACGAAGGCCTGAATTGACCTGAATTCAGTGAAGGATTGAGCATCCCAGCCTAATTGCTTTCTCGTATACAAATAAGTTAAATTTGACCGACTTGTATTAATGAGGATACGGAAAACCATGAGGAGCCAAAGGAGGATAATCCACCTAAGAAATCAAATTATTAATTGAAATATTAGAATATGGTACTTTCAAAATACTCACGTTCTTAAAAGTCCTTCCCTTTTCTTAAAAATGACAGTGACCATATCTTTGACTGCAGTAAAGGAAATCACCTTTTGCTCACTCTCTGACTCTTTGTCAGTAGTTTGTGGAATGTCGTCTTTAATGAAAAATAATCCATATAATACGGCCAAAGTGTAAATGACGGATGATATGAGAAATACTGTCGAAAAATCTGCTCTGGAATATATCTGAAATTTTACATTGTACATGGATTAATTCGCAAATTGTAGTCAAATTCTGTCAATAATAAATTACTTTTGGCCCAATCAGCATCCCCGCTGGCAGTCCCAAGAACCAAAACACTTGCAACGTAATCAACCGGAAACTTCGATTTTTTTCATTTGTAATTCTTGACATGTAGCTATAAGCAGTCACATTGCGTGCAAGTTCTCCACCAGAAAGTCCGAGTGGGACGAATGCTAAAAAAATAAACTCAGGTCGCAGGGACGGAAAATAAGTAATTGCCATAAGAATCAGGGAATGTAGCAATGAGCCACAAATTGAGTAAACCATTGGCTTCTTTGTCCCATAACGATCACACCAGGATCCCAAAAACAATGCAAATATTACAACTGGTCCAAATTCAATAATATTTTCATATATCATGAGTGTAGACACATGAATCTGAATGGTCGTTTCTATCGCTGGATCTAAATTTTCAAAATTCAAGTCAATGACGTAATTTATTTAAGGGGTTACTTTAGCTTACCTTTTTCTACCTTAAGTCCATCCGTACTAGCTCTGCGACTGTAAGCACGACATACGTCTTCAGTGTAGTTCAGAGTTATTTGACAGATTCGATCAATGTACAAATTCGATGTTAAAACAGTAATCAAATTTCCAGCAAAAAGTTGAAGAAATAGCATGGGTTCAATTGTGATACTCTGTAAAGTTCTGATGACAATTGAACGTTTGGGTTGATCATGACCGAGATGACCGTTCTGTTTTTCAACCTCACCGTTCATTTTCACTCTGAAGTTTTGAATTTATCTTTTCACTTCGGATAGAAAATTTTTATTATGCCTTACAATGGCAACTAAACCGTCAGTTTTTTCAACAATACGAAGTTTAGGTAATATCCAGATGAACTTGACCTGTAATTACACAGTTTAACTTTCTTTCACTCAAAACGCAGTTAAAATTTGTATTGAGCTAAACAGATAATGAGATAATGGTAGACGTAGGAATAACAATACTTGAGATAATAATACTTTGTCTAATTAGTTTCTCTGCAGATAATGATGACACGTTGTGGAGCAGAGAAGCACAACTAGAGTCCAATTTGGCATTAGGAACAACAGGAAGCAAATAATGATTACTTAATACTAAAATGAATGTGCTGGCTCAGACTAAGGCTAATGCAGTGAGAATTCAACATTGCAAATAATAAAATGCTCAGGGTGCTGTTAGTATGCATTTTAGCTAGTTGGGTAACGGCAGGAATAAATTCCCTTTGAACATTTGAATTAATTGAATGACTGTGTAATGTATTCAAGATAAATGCTCAGAAAAAATCCTTAATTATTCACAGTACAAGAAAACAAGGTCTCGCCCTTTAACCCTTCAAGATTTTACGGGATTGCCTGGCATTAATGCGAGTATGACTTGGCCTAAACTTAGTACTCAAATATGTACGAGTGCAAGAATTAGTAGCATAAGGTAGGTTCTAACCCTTTCATGGATTTAGTTGAAAAGGCCGCTCTTATCAATAAATCCAATATCTCATAAATAGAACAAGTAGGATCAGTGGTGTAAATTCAACTAGGCTTGCACCTTAAATCGCGACCGGAGATGCTTGGATCGGAATCTTAGTCACGCCTATGGAATCTAGTGAAATAAAAAAATAGTTACACACTTTGTATATTTCAAAAAATGCAGCTATGAGAATTGTGTAGCAAGTTTCTGCCACAGTCGCATTCCAAGGACGATAACCCTTACATGTTTCCTGCTATTAATTTAGGACTAGCGGTCTAAGCTAGTGCAAGCGCTGGCCGCCCGTACTGCTTACTCCGCGTTGTGCGCTCCGCTGGTTAATATCTGCGCTTTAACTATTTCCTACGTTCAACCCAAATGATAATTAACTGCGCATTCAAATTGATGAATAGGACGAGAAATGACAGAAACAAATATCATTCAGATGTAAATCCTCATTTTCTCAAAGTGAAAATGACCAAACAGCACAATTCCTGAATTTTTTTCATAGGCCATTCCCTCATTCCTTAATCACAATCCATTTGAGTCTCGTCGTTAGACTAATCAATCCATCCCAAATAATTTTCAAGATTTCCATTGAGTGGTACGGGGAAATTTGTTATTTCTGCTCTGAGCGCGCAACGCGCGCGCGAATCAGCCTGTTAAAAGGAGGTTCCACAGTTACAAGAATTCTGCGTCTTTTGACGTACCACTCGACTTTCTGTGTTCAGTAGTTTTGGAGGAGATAGAGTATATGTCTGTTTGTATTGGTCATTCTGTCCACTTTACAAACGCCGTAAGGGCGTGGGTTAATTGACAAGAGGACAGAATGACCGATACATACAGATCCCTAGTTCTTGAAATAAGAGGATGACGAGGAAAATTCACTTAGTTTATAAGTTGACAGCTAACAGTAAGAGTAGAGACAAAGTTCCAAGTTAGGTTATGAATGAAAGGCAGGGCTAATGACAGCAACACAAGAAGTTATTAGTTATCTAACTCTGGAAACAGATTTTAATTACATAATGATAAAATAAATATAGATCATTCTCATTTCAGAGTAAGGAGTAAAGGACAAGGTAAGGTCTTCTTTTGATATGAGCCGACAGACGATTGGTACTAGTCGCATGAATTCTAAATATGAATGCGACTGGCTGATGCATTAAAATCATAGATCCTAGTATTTTGTATATGTATTCAAGCGTACACACACAAGACATGTGCTTTACAAAAAATAAATTCTAAAAACAAAACCTCTTCATGGTATTTTGCATTACTGCATTTACTGTAAATTTTGTATGGTCCTTTTTATATTTTGTTAGTAAATTATTTTCAGACTAGTACACACTTGTTAACTGTACTGCATCTGCATGTGAATAAGTTGGAATGTTATCAAAAGTTTGACGCAAGTCGTAAGATTTTAATTCTGTTCCATTGAGTTGCCACTAACCTTGCCCTACAAGAATACGA
>WJEZ01001872.1:0-15398 GCA_009869925.1 Thalassaphorura encarpata
CTTCATGTAGACCTTCACATTCTTCTCCAAGAAGATCTGGGCGGAATAGAACCTCTGGTGCACGAAATCGAGCTGCCCCAACCTTGGTGTTCAGAATTGTATTTACAATCTGATCATCGATGAAACCGACTACTACTAAGGTAAAACTTACATCCAAGCTACTCCCGTCTGGTAACTTGTATATACGCTTTTCGATATCCCCAGTTTCCTCCTTGTGGGGGTTAGTGGAGAGAAAACATTCCTTCTCTTTGATTATTTTCACTATCTCAAATTCGGACGTTGTCTTAAAGTAGGTTCCCTCCTTTCGAAGCAGCAACCTGGAAGAAAATTAGTTATCATTGAGCCATGAAGCTATTTGGTCGTTGCGGTGTACAATGAAATACTTTAGATATCTCGTAACATCACGACCAGCAATATCAGCCCTCATAATACAATGGGGTAGTGCGAAACCCTCATAAATAGGCACAGCATGGGTAACACCATCTCCAGAATCTAGAACAATTCCAGTTGTCCGTCCTGTCGCGTACCTATTAATAGCAATTATAGAACGTCATAAACTAAACAGTTCAAAATCCTTAAATCAAATGACAATTTCAACTTACAGACTCAAGACTGCTTGCATTGAAACAAACAAGGCAGGAGCGTTCAATGTTTCGAAGAATATTTCAGCTGATTTTTCTCTATTTCCTCGAGGATTGAGTGGGGCTTCGGTAAGAAGCACGGGATGCTAAAAATTAAACAATTATTAATGATTAGTCTAGCTACGAAGTTAATTGATCAATAAATGTTAGACTAACTTCTTCAGAGAAGGTCTGCAGCTGATCCTTGCTATAAATGTATTGCCATATCCTTTCCATGTCGTTCCAATCTGTAATAGGATATTAAAATTATTTATTTTTAGTATGATGTAATTTAATATTTAGGCTAAGTCTTAGCCTAAATATTAAACTAGCCTAAATATATTAATTAAGGATTTAGACGTAATCTTAGCCGCTAAGATTACGTCTAAATCCTTTGCTACGTTATAACCCAGACACAATGACGAGGTGACGTTAAAGTCGAATAAAAATTCTGAGCGAATAAATGCTATACTAGAAATACTCCTTCATTCAGTAATTATTAATAATTTTGATTTACCGGTTAATAATTCCATGTTCCATTGGATATTTAATGGTAAGCAGGCCACGATGTTCTTCAGCCTTTGGTCCCACGAAGAGATCACCTTCCAAGGCTCCGGCCATAACTCGAACATGTTTAGGCCTTCCCACACTTAAGTTGAATAAGAATAAATATAATTAACATTGAGTCATTGTAATGAGTAGCTGAACAACTTACTAGTTTGGAAATCTCGACTTAGGTACTTGATCACCGGCAAACCCTGCTTTGATTATTCCGGATCCCTATCAAGTTTATAAAAACAAAACCATGTAGACTCTTTTCTAAATTAAGAGTAAACGCTACTTAAAACTGAATTGTGCAAGTTAAATTTTGATGTGGCTGAATGCACATTTTGTGTCTACGCTTTGACAGCATGACATGATAAACGATGAGTCATTCCATTAGCATCCTTGGGTGGGTGACAAGCAATTCATTCACCAATCCCGTAATAGTTTTTCAATCCAAATTAACATATACTTACATTATCAATCACAACTGGCTGGTTCACTAATTCCATGAGACAACGCCCAATTTAAAAATATGTCAAGAAATCCGGTAAAGTCTTAATACTGCAGCAGCAGAATCTATAGGGCTAATCAATTTGTTTAAATATCAAAATCTTTGCCTCAACTTGGTAGAGAAATTCTACTGGATGCGTGTTGTTCGCTCTCCTCTATGGCCGGCGGAACGCAACGCAGATCATTTTATTTTTTAGTAAGATTTAATTACTACGAGACAAGAGCGACAAATTCTGAACTCGTTCATCCACAATACAAAAATAACATTTTTTATTTACAATTTAGTGTTTCATTATACGTGACACGACACAAGCAGTCGTCTTGGAGTAGTCGAATTTAATCTCTGAGGCTTCTTTATTTCTGATTTTAATTTCTCGTAAAAACCCCAGAGGTAACACATTCAACAAGAGCTCTTTCTGATACATATTAACAAAATGCTATGCTACTAGTTTTGTATGTAATTATGAATATTTATTCAGAATGAAGTGTTATTTGTATGGATTATTGAGGCCAGGCCGGCCCTTAGGATTTTGTGTTACTACCATACGTGAACGTCCCTGGCAGACATGATAAGAGGTTGGCTATGTGAAACCCAAGCATTAAGCACAAGCGTCTTCTCTTCTCATAGTGCAGTGCTGCAGAGTGCAAGTGCAGTCGTCCAAGAAAAAACATTTGACGGACTACTACATTTTAACAAACGTTTCTGATTGCCTTGGTTCACTTGGACGAATAGTTAATGGTTTTTATTAATATTTTTTTTGGTTTTGAGAGAGCAGGAAAAGAGATTTGGATATTGTTAGACTATCAGGGCCTAAGGCTATCCAGCCAGCCGTGATTTTTAGACAAGATGACGACTGGAGATTCTGAAGAAGACTCTCGTCCATCCTCTCGGGGAAGTGGAAGTGAGGATGAAGCGAGCAGATCAGTTTCAAAAGCCAAGAATAATAGAATTAAAGCAATGGAAAATACAAAGATAATTCAGGTTGCAAATATTGCACCGCAAGCAACAAGAGAACAAATGCAGACCCTGTTTGGTTATATGGGGAAAATAGATGATCTGCGATTGTACCCAACTGTGTAAGTTTAATTACAAAATAAGGATTCTTTTTCGCTCTTTGATTAATTTCAATCTCATAATAGAATGGTAGGTTAGGATGTACAAATATATCAAATATTTTTGTTTATAGGGATTTGGGCATGCAAGTAACCTCCAAGATTTGTTTTATCAAATATTATGAGTCAGCAAGCGTTGGAGTTGCACAGCATTTGACAAATACAGTTTTCATTGACAGAGCTCTCATTGTCATCCCATTTGTCGAAGGTAATTGACTTTAAAAACCCAAATTCAAATTGAACTATCAATCGGATTGAATGTTTTGACTAATTATTATCGTTTTAAAGGTGAGATTCCAGATGAGCAGAGAGGGTTGGAACTATTGAGTAGTGGAACACTTCTTCCTGGAATAGCTGACCCTAAGCTTCCACAACATGTTACCAGCCAGGTAAGACCAAAGGAGTCGGAACTATTTGAAAAATTGTTAATGTTCACTTCGTTCTTTGCAGATCGTAAGTAACGGGGGTACTCAGGCAATTGCAACATATGATCCAAAACTAGTGGAGATGGGTTTACCCCAGTATCCATGCTTGCCAACTAATACTGATTCTAGAAAAATTGAAGAGATTCGAAGAACTGTAATGGTCGCAAATATGGACTCTGAGGTAAGAGTTGTCTTGTATATTTCATTATTGTTCAACTGTTGTTGTCTCTTATTTGTAGATGATAAAATATTTTTTTCTCAATTACAGCTAACTTCTCAGGAAGTAGTAAACTTCTTCAGTAATGCTGGTGAAGTGAAATATTTCCGACTCTGCACTAGGGACAATGATCCAATTCAGTATGGTCTGGTCGAATTTAGCGATCAACCTAGCGTTCTCGAAGCTCTCAAGCTCAATGGATCTCTTCTGACGACCAGAGCGATCAAGTAAGTCTTGCTAATTATGAACCCTGGTTGTTGTACTTCTTCAGCATTCTTTCGATTGACTCGCCTTTATTTTTTATTTTGTATAATTATAATTATGATTAATGTCTCTTTGGCGGCTCATGGCTCTTATATACCAGCAAAGACGACCGTCGAATAGGATTGATGAAATAGTACAAGAACAACTTCAGATTACTAATAGTCGATTCAATAAAGAATTCATTTAGAAATTGCTCAGGTTTTCCATTTGGTTTTAAAATTTTAATGAAGGGTAGGGAAGATGAGGTAAGTGCCGTTAGGCTTAATGAATTTTGAAATGTAAGGTGTGCTTTAATATTAAAAATATTAAAATTTAGCTAAGTAATCGTAATTAATCTCGAGTCAGGAACGTAGTAAAGCTAAAATTAATTCCAGCATAAGCATAGCTTTACATTTCTATCTTGTAATATATAATTTTAAGTGCAGGATAGAAAAAAAATATGAAGCAGCGTGTCTTTTGGTTTTTTTCTGTGTATCAGTGTTATGGGGATCCCCTGCTCAAGACATGCCTTTGGAACCGGACTGCTGCCAATACTCAGTCACAATGCGAAAAAACTTGGCTCTCTTTAGTTGCTCTTGGTAATGAGTACTGAGTTGTAGGTTCAAAAATTATGGACATGGATAGTAGGCTTGATTATTTATGATCCCTTCTGTATTCATACCTTTTTGCGCCAACAAGCCTACTATACATATTATTCTCCATTTTAAGCTATTTCGAGAATGGAGTTAAAAGCTGATCAAGTGCGTTTCTTTTTTTGTTTGTTCTCTGTGTGTAAAGGCACAATGTGAATAGCTGCTATAGTCGGATCCGCTACGCTCCCCTCTCTCTAGCTAACTTGCCATGACTTGCGAGTAGCCTAGAAGTGAGTACTTCCACACCAATTTACTGTCTATCACACCAAATCGTGACCTACTTATTTATTGTCTCCTAGAATGGACAACTCCATTCTGTAAGTTATACTCAACTTATGTTTGTTAGGCTCTTGCAGAGATTCTTTATATGAGCAGGACTACCTGATGCGAGCTCCAAAACCGGACAAGATAAAAAGCTTTCCCATTTCTATACTAATTTTCATATTATTTTGCAGGGTTTTCCATGCCGCTCAGGCCATCCTCAAACCTCAAGCCAAAACAAATGAGGCGGCACAAAAAGAAATTGAAGAAGCCATGTCACGACAGGCTCAAACTCTTTTGTCTCAAGGAATTGATGGTAAAGGTAAGAAAAGTTTCAATCAACTTTTTCCTAATACACACAACTAGGCTCCGGTATTCCCGGATGACATGAACCGATAGATTACATTGATTTTCCGACTTATGTTTTTTATATACCAATTCACCTTGTCTTTTGTAAATGACACGTTCTAATCTTATTATGTAGCTACTGCAACTCAGCACATGGGGATTCCAAAAGAAAAGCGACGTAGTCGTTCTCGACGACGATCAAGGTCAAGGGGAAGACACTCTCGCTCGCGCAGCAGGAGACGAACGCGCTCCAGAAGCCGACGGAGATCTAGGTCATCATCTCGACGACGCTCGTCTTATCGGAGATCAAGAAGGTCCAGATCTGGATCACGCTCCAGGTTAGAATTTTGAATATAAAATATGATATAAAAGCTACGTAGTACGTACTTCATGTAAAATACTCAAACGGTGTTAACAATGTTTTTTCAGGGACAGAAGTCGTGGAAGTCGCAGCAGGCGACGATCCAGAAGCAAAGGACGACACCGTCGTAGTAATTCGAGGTCAAAGCGCTCTAGATCTAGGAAGAGGGATAAGAAGAAACCTCGTAAAGACAAGGATAGAGAAAAGGATCGCGAGAAGGACAAGGAGAAGGACAAAGACAAGGACAAAGGAAAGGATCACAAAGAAAACGGCGTGAAAGTTGAAGACAACAGAGTGGAATCGGTAAGAAATCCTTCAGTCATTGATTAGTTTTATTAGTCAATATTTCTTGATATATGTTAAAACACATCCTATAGTTTACATGTAAGTCCAAATTACTAACGCAATTTTTCTACCAGAAGGAAAAAGAGCTGATTGAAAAGGATAAGAGGAAAAAGTCAGACCGCCGAAGTCGATCACCACGAGAACGAAAGAAGCGACATTCTCGTTCCAAATCGAAGGGAAGAACTGAACCTGAGAGTGTGTAAAATATGTGTACATTCATTCATGTTAGTGAGTTGGAATAAACTTTAAATTTTAATTGTCATCTATTTTCTTGTTCTATTTATTTTGGTATTTTGCACAATTTCATATATGCAGCAGTGACTACAGTTAGCATAAAATTAAAGGACACGAGTTGTTCTTATTTTTTCGCATTCTGGTTAATTCAGTCCCAATGCCAGTATTTTCCAGGAGTAACAGGTTTTCTGACATCTGCAACCGCGGGACTTGTTTCTCCCCTAAAAAAGTAAAATTATTAGAATACGGACAAACGTTCCAACGTACTCATTTTAGACTTACTTGGGTGCTTCCAGTAGCTTTTTCTTTCCTGCACCTCCTACAGCAAGAACTAAAGGAGGTTCGGCCTCTCTTCGTCCATCCCGACGACAATAATGATTTGCAGATAATTTATGAGCTTCACCATCTGGAAGATTTGGTGGAGGTTGAGTCCGTGGTGAAACCAATGCAGTGTATCTCAATGCGCTTCCCTGAGGCGTATGCTTACGCTACCATACGTAAATTAACACAAAAATCACCAAATTATACATAAAATAAATCTAAATGGTACACTCGGATATCACACTGAGCAAATTAAACATACCCCAAGTAGAAAATTGCGTAGTAGTTGCAGGAGTGGTGAGATATTTCTCACTGGTAATTTCTCAGCCATGATAAAATTTTGAATTTAGTTCACACAGCTACTGCACAGAAAAATGTTAAGAATAAAATGTTGTAAGAAAACCAGAGTCTTAAACCGAAGAAAATTCCAGTTGAAAATACGCTAGTCTTGTAGTCCAGTCCACATTTGAAAATTGAGAAGACTGGTTGGATTTATAAATCAATTCAAATTAAATTAAATATTGAAAGACTTACGTTCGTTTCTCGCGAACGATGAATGAGTAAAACCCAGAGGGTGGACACTGTTTCTAATTTTGTTCAGTTAATTTAGAACCTTAGAAATCCAAGAGTTAAGCTGAAGAAATATTCGCAACATTAGTACCCACGTGGGTGAATCAACAACACTACTCGAATAGACTGTCCCGCGAAAGTTAAGCAAATTGCAGATTTCAGATTCCAAAAGTCCAAAGGCGAACACAAAGACATCGTACGTACGAAATCGAAATATACATTGTGAGGTGCTGGAGAAAAGACTTGAGAGGTCAAAATTAAGTGTCTATGAATAAATATGTGAGTTTAATTGGTAAGCTTTTATTTGAAACGTAGAACATGAAGGTCGGGATGGTCTGGTCTGGTCAGGATGCTATAACAGATTTATTTGGCATCTTTGAGCTGCTCTGTTAAATACAGTCACTTTTTTGGTAGCTGACCTTCATGATTAACACCGGATTTCCAGATGTCAGAGGGCACAATTACGTGGGATGGATTTCTTGAAGGGTGCAAGCTTTTTTGTGAAGTTGAGTCCGATTGGAAATTTGTGGATACTGGAGAATTGCCGGGATCCAAATACCTCGCAACAAAATCTAATGGAGTATATTATGACTCTACCAATCGTTCGTGATAAATAATGCTACAAAACAAATTGCACAAATGTTGTGGTTTTAGTATCAACTCTTTGAACTTCTAGATCTTCGTGATTCTCCTGTGATTATTCACCAAGAGTTCAACGTTATGTATAGCTTGACTCATCAGGTACCGCTCCTCTATTTCAATTTGCACTTCCTGGATGGGAAACTACTTACACTGGAACAGGTTTTTACCAACTTTGACATCAGGGCAAATCGGAGTGTCAATGGTGAAAGTATTGTTACTCAAGGAGACCATCCAATCTTGAATGTTCCATATTTTGTTCTACATGCTTGTAATACGAGTAAAATAATGCAACAAATGGCAAATTCTGGGAATCTGCCGATGAATCAAAATCTAGCTTATATTTATGGTTGGTTTAATCTCGTAGAGAGTCGCTTGGGCTTTCATTTAACTAATCGTAAAGTAACCGCTTAATTTCACTCATAAGTGCAATCAGAACAAGGACGTGATATATTGTAAACTTATTCTCGAGCAATCGGAGCTCATTTTTAAAGTTTCTCGTAGAGGAGATTGTTGGACTAAAGTGTGGATTTTGTTTAGTGCTAGAAGCTATTTTGTTATTTAAACACCGTCAGTTATCGTTTATAAAAATGTATCTACCCTTTTAAACAGTCCTGTCAAATTCTGTGACCCATTCGTGACAGAACATCACGCACGAAGTTGAATTTAAAACCAAAGGAACAAAGATCAAATTGCGGAAGAAAGGCATTATGCTACTGTTGATATTAGGAAAGAATGTTCACAATATTGTATAATTTTTCAGGACAGGAGTGACATGACTGTTCATTCCTTTTGCTTGGAAAATTAAGGCTCATGAACGAATTATAGAATACGTCAGTCATTACCAGAAATAAATAAAGATGGTAAAAACCTTAATAATTTGGGACTTTCAGACTAATATTATTATTCAAAATCTTCCAGATTATACTGCATCATTATATTTTATTACCGGTTTATGGCTCGTATGCAAGAGTCGAATTAAGTTAATTTACCATACTGGACAGTACTGTTTCACGGAGTCTAAATAAATCAATAAAAACTTTTATATTTAGTGGATTGGGGATTAATGAAACTCCAAGAGCAGAGTTTGCTGCCATGTGTTGTGTAGATCGGAAATCCTCGGCCATGCTTTTGTGTACTATGTATGATTTTATAGCATAGCCTCTGCCTCACCCGTAGTAAGTCTGTAGTAATTGGTTGGGTTTCTCTCTTCACTATTATTGACGGACAAACTACCTTTCTCTTGTTTGAGTCTCTTCTGAGTTGTACGATCGAGCTTGTATTTCCTTTCAAATAAAGGGTCTTCCATCCTGACCTCAGTTGACACGATGGCGGATGAGAGGTCGGGTGGAGGTGACCTTAGTAATAAGGGCTACTTTGGTGTCGGAAGCCATATTAAGTGTCGCTATCAGGGAAGTCAAGTTGAAGGTGAAGTCGCAGCTTTTCAAAACAGCTCTAGATTACTTGTCATTCGTAAGTTTATGTTTATAAATCTAAATCAAAATAATTACGGGGCCTTATTTTTTTAGTGTGTTCTACACTCTTACTGTTATAAGCATTTTAATTTACTACTTACAACTTTACTTAGTTTGAGTTTTGCTTATATGTATTTTTAAAATTATGAAATAAGAAATAATATCATATTGAGGATATTTTTTGTTGAGGGTTTCCAACGATCACCCTTTGACTGGATATTTGAATAATTTGTAATCTGTTAATTCAGGAGCTCCGGCTACTAATGGGAAGTCTTCTGCAAACAATGTATTTTTGATTAATGCCGACTGCGTCGACAAAATTAGTGTCGATGATAGGGCACCAGTGGAAAACCTTCGTCCCATCGATTTTCAAAAGGTCAGAATGATTTGAGCTAAGATTATATTTGCATGCATATGTATGGTTGGAGCGTATCATATTACTTTACATTATCAACCTTTGAATTAATTAAATATTTAAGCTTTTTACTTAAGCGGATTAACAATAATTTCGTTTGAATATAGTTGGGAAAACGTCGCGAGAAGGCGATTAGCTTGAAGAAGGCCCGAATTGTGGCCCTATCTGCAGATGCTACACCTGAAGGTCGCAAAGTTTTCCTCGCAATTACAAAGACGTAAGCTTTATCACTGTTTATTAGTGCATGACCAGTTTGTAATACTGATCATGCTAGACTTTTTAATCCATCCCGTTATTATTTTAATAATAACGAGTTTATTATATTTTCAGGATCGATGAAGTAGTTTGGGATGGTGAAGACATTGTCGTTTTGGGCGAAGTTCGAATTACACCACCGTATATGGTAGAAAATGTCAAAGGAGATAAAGAAGCTTCAGTTGTGCACGTTCGCAAAATTGTGGACAAGCACTGGAAGGAGCAATGAATTATTTTAGGTTTTCACTTTGTATTCCATCAATCTTAGTAAAAAAATTACGCTCTTTTGGAGCTCTCCATTGATATTAAGTATTTCCAAATTCCGAGTTGAGAAATAAAGCACGAATATTATTTCCAGTATGATGTTTGATTTTACTTTTGACAAGTATCACAATTAGCTAAGTTCTCATTTCATACCCTTCAAATCAATTGATTGAATGTCCTTGACTAGTTGACATACTAACGATCAATTGGATGATTGATCAGCTTTAGACTTGAACATATAACTGCCTTTGGTAATCATGCAAAGTATGACAATTTAATTTTAGATTTTCCTCTTAAGGAAGGGCAAATTATGCAATTAAAAATATTATTCAACGTAATTTGTTGTGCTCCGCAGCAAATCCTAGTCCATACTTGTTAATTGGGTTTATACAAAGAGTCCTTGAAGCGGATCAATTTATTTCGATAAAATTTTTGCTCTCCTAACGCCATTTGTTTTAAATGAATCATCCATGTTTATGACATCTCCTTAAACTATGAGTAAGAGTGGGAAGTCATCAACAACTAACAGCAGAGCGTTTCTGCTACAATTTTGTAAGTGTTTTCTCATATGAGTGTTCGTTTATTATGTATTCATGTTAATTTGAGGAACCACACTACGATTAATGAACCAAGCAGAACCATGTGCTGAAGTGAAAGCGAAGGAACGTCAAATCGACGTACACTGTAATCCAAAGTTGGTTTTTTTGATAGAAATATAGCATTTTAATTACATAGTTTCCTAATTTAAATTAACACCTTCATCTTCTCCGCTTTCACCTTGACTTCGAATTTTATACACTTAAGAAATATAATCGCAATGTCTTAATTGAATTCGTTCGACTTGGAGTAGGCAATCCCTTGTTAGCAGTCCATATGTGTTCAACCATGAGTAGCAGCAATGCGTAGCCAAGCAATTTTATGATCTGCTGCTCAATTTGAATAATGGTTTCGGAGTCAAATTTTATTGATATTAAGAAAGCAATAAACCTTTCCAAAATACGCCTTACAAATCATGAGTATATCTAATATTAAAATTCAACTTTTTTCCCTGCAATCTTAACGTGAGGTATTCAGATGCATGATGAGATGTGTTGGTAATTGTCTTGCACTGTGCTAGTAATAATGAACCCACGAATCCAACTTGTTGTCAGTGGCATTCGGAATGCAAAGCGTGTTCCAGTGAAATCGGGCTCGTATGTCATGTAATGTCGAAGGATTATAGAAATACTGCAATTTCTGCAAGAAATTGACATAACATTCTTTGACAGTCAACAATGCATTCAGATGAAATAATTTCTTTTCGACTTATTGTACTGAAGTAAAAATTTTGTGACGTCCACTGTATCTAATTTTTTTGTTAAGCCATGACAATATGTTATGAGTCTTGAACTCACAGCGCACTCATGGTCACGATCACCGCCAGAGACCAGAGTATTTCCTTTAACGCATGATTTGCACGAAGTAAAAGTTACATTAACGTTGCATTGACACATTGTCACCAAATAATTATCCGTAGTAGAATTTGCGGTTGGTGACACGGTGGAGTACCAACTGAAAGTAGAATTTATTTGGGCCGAAGGTTAAATACTCGCAATAATGTACCATGTGGGTCGAGCCAAGTCAACCTCTGTTTTCTGGAATAAGATATAAAAAGCTTGTGTTCTCAAATTGAATTCATATATGCATTATTTAGATTTGATGGTCACTCCAAGTCTGTGTCGTCTCGCAATACTAGTTGTTAGGTTACCCCGGACCTTAAATATTGGAATGATGCCTAAGAATAATTTATTCGCGTCGTGGGCTGGGGATATTGGGAAATAAACCTTAATTGACAGTAGTAGCAGAAAGAGTACAAATATAATTCAGCAGTAAATGTTGGCCTGATTTACACCACTCTTTCCAATCTGCGGTTTTCAAGAAATGAAAAGTATAATTTATTGTTCCTGACAGAGTTGGTAAATAAAAACCACAACATGTTGCTTTGAAACAACTACTTGATACAATGTGAGATGAAGAGAGGTGCTATTTTTTCCCTCATCTAATCCATGGAATAGAGTTAGGATTAGGAAAAAATGAAATGTAAGGCAATGGGGACGTGGGCAGAAGTGTGTTAACTCTTGATTCCATCTATTCTATAGTATCGTCTTCCACAAGAAATCATAACTCTTCTCACTGTTCTCATGAGCGATGCTATGATAACGTTATTGAATATTTTCTTCAAAAAGTCAGAATTAATCGTTTACAACATATACGACGATCCACAGTGAAACGCCTCATAAAATTGTGAATTTGTGAAAAGCAATGGGGAACAGTGAAACTGGTTCTCTACTTATTATATTTTTGTGTGCCTGGATCTTTACCACAAATTGCCAGTTCAGGTGGAAATATTTTGTCTCAAAAGAAGCTAAATTTATGCAATTTTACTAATCCAAATTTTGGATTTGAAAATAATGAAGAGTGTTATTGATTGTCGGATTTCTAGGGATTCACCATACTATGATGATGATTATCATCATTACAATGAACCAACAAATACGCAACCACAGAAGGCAATCAATCCCTGTCATCCTAGTTATCATCGGATGATCACTAACCAACCACAACGTAGTTACAATTATCGACTCGGTTCGGGATCTCACCGTGAACAAGTTTTGTGCGATCGGGATTTAGACCCTGGTTGGTATCGCTTCCTCTCTTTGGCCGGAAATACAATTCCCACGTCATGTCCCGGCTTCAATTACTGTGGAACAAGAGCACCTGTCTGGATGAAAGGTAAGACAATAGAATCAAATTGAAATTAACAGACCGGCTCCGGATAGGAGATATTTTCAACGCTCTTGAAGTAATGTGTGAAATAGAAAGGATATCGCATATGTAGCAAGAACAAACAAAAAATGGGCAGGAAATTGGCTCGTACTGAATGTTCACTCTCATTTTTACACTGTCCAATGAAGCATATCTTCTTCACAAGCAAAGCACATCTATCGCAATCTTGTTTTGAGTTGATATGGTCTGTGCAAATAATATCATCGCCAACAATGCTGCTTGTAATTATTGTTGTAGAGGAAGACTTTTAACGTAGACTCTACCCGAAAATTCTAAATTCAGATATTAGGCTTTGTCTTTGTCTTTGCAAAGAGCAAAATATAATTCAGTCTTTCTAGCTTCTGAATGAAAAACATTTTAATTGTGGTACTAAATTGAACCATGTTATTTGCGTTACTGCAAAAACAAGGAATTTTTTTCTTAAACTAATACAAAGTGAAAGCAAATCAAAGATTCACAGATTTGAAAAGTTAAAAAAAAGGCTAATAGTGAGGATGCATGAAAATATTGCATTTGAATTCTGGTTCCTGGCAATTTAAAAAGCTGAAAACTTAACCTGCCTTCATCTAGCCTAGACCGATGTCTGATAAAAATAATCTTTAGTCTGATATCGAAGATCATTTGCTGACTTTAAGTCCCATAGAAATTATTATTAAATATTAGACGTAGAAAGTTTACTGAATTTGTCTAGTAAATTTTCTAAATACTTTTCGGTTTATTTAATTTTTAATAAACGCAATTAAAATTATTGCGTTTTTCAACCGCAAGCAAATAAGTAGCATTTTAGTTTGCATATTCTACGTCCAACCTTCCCAGATTTTGAGTTAAGGGAAATTCTTGAAATTATATTTCCCCAAGGATTATTATGAATATATAACTTAACCTGCCTTCATCTAGCCTAGACCGATGTCTGATAAAAATAATCTTTAGTCTGATATCGAAGATCATTTGCTGACTTTAAGTCCCATAGAAATTATGACGTAGAAAGTTTACTGAATTTGTCTAGTAAATTTTCTAAAATACTTTTCGGTTTATTTAATTTTTAATAAACGCAATTAAAATTCTTGCGTTTTTCAACCGCAAGCAAATAAGTAGCATTTTAGCTTGCATATTCTACGTCCAACCTTCCCAGACTTTGAGTTAAGGGAAATTCTTGAAATTATATTTCCCCAAGGATTATATGAATAATGTGAATTACTATGAAAATAACTTTACTATGAATATATATTTGAAGATGAATAAATATGGCATTTTGTGGTTGAAAAACCGCATAAAGTGGCGAATGAATTAAATGTACTGTGCTGAATTTTAACCTTGACGAACTCTTCAAACAAAAATAGTTTGCTGACTGAACTATTAGGAGGTCATTCACCAAATTTCACAGAGCTCCTTGAGTTGAGATTGTGGCCAGCACTGCTTGAACTTAAATCCCATCTTAAATTGTTTGTTATCTCGAGCGAGTTTATATAAGATTGATTTTTGTTGATTGCCTTTAGAACAAAGGCAGTGGGGCGACATGAATAAGAAATGAGGTTATTATGAATAATTAGTTGATTTGGTTTAATGAAGGGACGATTCCAACCATGGATGAAGGGATTGTGAAAGCTACTGGATGTGTGTCTGTACAAGGAAAATGTTGTACCACACAAATTCCGATGTTGATCAGAAACTGTTCTGATTTTATCGTGTATCACTTGCAACCAACTCCTGCATGTCCTTCTGCCTACTGTGCTGGTTACGAAGTTCCTTGCCCTGCCGGTCTATCGAGCGAGAACAATTATACGCCTTGTCATTGTAATTTACATTAAGTACCATTCACTCCTATTCCATTGTATTTCGTCTTTCATTTTGCGAATAGAATGGCTTTGCTCCATTAAGAGCTTTGCAAAATATTATTAACCATGAACTTTTATCTAGCTAATGCCTCTTTATTTATGCTGAAATTTTTTTGCATGAATACATGTGTAGTTCCAGTCGACTTACTCGAAACTAAAGTATCCCATGGATTGTCCAAAGACGGAGTACAAGTTCAATTCTTTTGCGATGTGACGCTAGGAGGTCAAGTTGTCCCTGAATCAGTTGCTTTAGAAGTAGAGTGGCTTGCAGATGACGAAACAATACAGACGGAAACGTTTGGACTCCTTGAGCAGTATAAAGGGGTGCTGAAAGAGAATAAATGGAGCGTGGGGCAAACTGTGAGTCTTTTCCACAAATACTCATAATATTTTCCAGACAAAACTATTTTTAATTTTAACTAGTAGCCTTGATTTCCGTGCAATTGTACAAATAGGAAGATTTTGCTTATTCTTTAGTTACAATGCAGAGCACGAGCTAAACACAACACTATCAATACGTTCACTTCAATCATCACCAGTCCACCTTTCAACACAGGCGTTTCAGTCACAAGTTCTCAAATCATTACAGTTAATGAAGGTATAATTAATTGTCATATTCCTTTTCTCTCATGCGACAAAATTTGTGTTCAGCTAAATTCCTAACAGTTTTTTTATACTTGACATGTATTTAAGGTGCTTCTGATCCGGGGTACATTGAATTTCAAATCAATATTCCAATTACATGTCCGAAGAAGAAGAAACCTGCAAAGGGCAAGAAAAGCGAAAAGAAAGAAGAACAAGAAGAAGAAGAAGAAGAATGTTGTCTTACTTTTGAAATTACAACGCGTGGTGCAAATACACCTAGATGTGCAGACGGGAGTCTTTTTGACTTGGTATTTAATAACACAAAATTCCTAATTTC
>WJEZ01001873.1:0-15395 GCA_009869925.1 Thalassaphorura encarpata
AAAAAAATTGTCCTTTGCTGTGTGTTGAGCGAATTATGTCATTGTTTAATTTTTTGACCAATTTATTTTAATTTATCTCATTTTTTTTTGCCACTCGGACGGGACGGGATTTAGAAAAAAGCGAAGCAAAAAGCAAAAGCACTGAAGAATTCAAATTCAACCAACTGATGATTTAATTTAAAGATTTTTAAGAATTCTTGCAAAAATTGTACTGCCTGCCTCATTAATTAGTTTTTTTTAGAAATTTATGATTTTTTGTAGCTCGTACATAGGAAAAAGGAAATGTGTCTGTCGTTCGTAACGTATTAAATTCATTTGTCTACTACTTAAAAAGCCTAAGCGCAAGCTGATGAATTTAATATTATTATTACCTAATCAAAAATAAAAATATGTGACAAAAATAAGCCTAGTGTTTTTACTCCTGGAATTTATTCTGGAAAGGTCAAAAAATTGAGTTTGACCTCACTTGGATCTGAAAGAAAAGAAGCCACAAAATTGAATAATCAGAATTGTTTTGTTTTTAAATACTCTGTTTAATCAGTCCAATCATACAACGACGACATTACAATTGGTTGGATTTGCTCACACTTTCACTGAGTACACGAATTTTACAACTTTTAGTAATTTTTGTGTAATTTGCATTTTGTAATTTGACTTGGTTTAGGTCATTCTTCGGCTGAGCAACAAAATACACTGGTTGGTTTTTGTAATTTTAGTTTTTAAGTCGTAATTTTTTGTTAGGTTCCATTCACAGCGCACACAATACATTCCCCATAAAATTCTTCACAAATTTTTACTTGCTAAACGACCAGCTACAATTTACACCTTTTTTTTAGATTTGTCGACATTTTTATTCGGAAATTACGAACAATTTTTAACCTTTAGCCTAAGTTTTTCACTATTTATTCCCTGCTTTCCTCTTAATTTTGTATTGAACAACGCGTATGAACAAATTTTGTATTTATACAACAACATTTAAGACAAAAAACATCACTTTTGTGGTTAAGGTCAGCACAGAGGATTCATCATTTGCATTCGCGCATTCTTTTAGGATAATTAATTATTTAGCTCACGATTTAATTACATTTGGTCGGCTCATCCTGAATCCTGCTATTTTCAGCCTGTCCCTAGGGTTAAAATTCTGATATGCTCTCAATTAAGATATTCATTAGTTGTTTTGTTTTGTCGAGAAGGATTTTTTGATTTGGTTTCATTTTAATGTACACAACAATTTTTCATAAAGTTCCAAGCACATAGGGTGAGAGAGAGGTACGTGTATGTATGTACGAGAGATTTTAATTGACATGATGATTTTTTATAAGGTACACAATAATTAATACATTACCACAGGACAAAGGAGTTAGACTTCCAATCATTTCAACATTTATCATTCACAGAGGTCAAGAGGTCACGACATGACATGACACAGGAATTTTGAGCTTGGATTAATTTGGATTTGGATGGAAAACAGGAGGAGGAGGAGAAGGATTATTTCCAACTGAACACAAAAGAAAATAAGATTGGATTAGATTAGATTTCCACATCCCACGAACCAACTAATTAATTAATTAAAACCACAAACGTAACGCCTTGGCCTTATTGCAACTGGCTCGCTGGCTAATGGCACTACGTAATTTACAAATGAGTCGCAGGAGCACATAAAACAAACTTGATCAATTTTTCAGCTGTTAAGCTAAGCCGAAACGAAGAGCTATCACAAATTTACCCTACTTAGCCTTTTTTAAATAGCTAATTACTTTTTCCTACGATTACATCATGGCTACGACCGTAATTAACACAATTATTAATTAATTACTACTACGAGTAAACTTACGTACAAAGAAATTTCTTGTTCTCTCTTCAATTCATCATCAAATCAATTAAAATTAATTATAATTATCTACTCAATTAAATTGTCCTCACTCCTTGTCTGACCAGCAGGGAAGGGGGAATTTAATTTTTAACCGAGAAAAATTGTCATTACATTTGAAATTCTTCTTTTAGGCTTGTCCTGTCCGGCCAGAAAATTTTAATGTCAGGTCAGGTTAGGTCAAGTCATTTTAAGAGGAAGACGAATTGGGATTTCAAGACCAGCTTGAAATTTTCGTCAGTAAAGGATTTAAAAAAAAACAAGAACTCAAATAAAAAATCTTGTTTTTTGACTTTTAAAGCTCAACTCATCAGTCAAATATTTTTTGCTCTTTTTTTGATTTGTCATTTCATTTTTGACTCCTGTGCTCCGCTCCTAGATTTTTACATAAATTTTTTTATCTGCTCTTAATTTTTAATTCTTATTGTTAAAAATCCCTTTCCTTCCTTCCTTCACTTTTTTTTTTGCTTCATTCCTTCTTTTCTATTTTGAGAATCGCATGCATGTATGTATGAGGCTAAAATTGGCTCGTTTTAACCCTTTACAGCTCCCTTCTTTAGATCCCTGCAAAATTAACCTTAGATTAGAGACATGGACTTAAAAATTATTCAAAATTAAAATCCGAACGAAGAGAAACGATGAATGAATTGCGTCCGTCTTGAATTTTTTTGGACAGGTTTGACTGACTATGATTATTTGTTGGGAAGGATATTTTTTAACCCCATTTCTTGGATTTTATGGGGTTTATTTAGGAAGTAGAAGTGGCAGTAGTAGAAGGAGTAGTAGAGGCTCACCGAATGTCCGTAATGTTGTTCTTGGAACCAAAAATTTGTAAAAGTTGTTTTTCATAACCCTCTGCATTTCTTTTCATGATCTCCATGCAAGGTCCCAAGAGTCGTTCGAATGCCTCCACATCCAAAACTAAGGGGAAAATGAACATAAAAAATTAATTCTCTGGGGAGGAACCAATATAATAGACTCATTTAAATATTTTACTCACATGCAACTTTGACGTTTCCGTCAGCAATGACTGTGGATAAAAAATAGAACAAAATAATTAAACCATTTTGTATTAACACTTACAATGCCACCAAATTCCAAAATCTTACCCGTGGCAGCTCGCGGTTTGCTGGTGAGTAGAGCCAATTCTCCAAAATAGCCACCTTTCGATGTCCGCGTCAACTGTAAACAAATTAAATTAGGATTTGACCTCCTGACCCCCTTGCCTTGTTTTTTGAGTACCTCTTTTTCTTCCCCATTGTTGTCTACTCGAACAATTCTGACTGTTCCATCTTCCATAAAGTACATTCCATCCGCAGCATCTCCTTGTCGAATGATCGTCTGGCCGGATGTGTAGGTCCTTGGAACCAAAGCATCTGCCAAATTCATCCGCTCGTAATTCTGCAACAGTTTCAATAAATAAAATCTAAAGACTTGTCCAAGAAGAACCAGAACCGCCTCACAACATTTCCCCATCTTATTCTACCTCTCTCTCATATTTATTTATTTTACTTGCGGCAACTGAATGAACCCTCAAAGGAATAGTGATGCTTCTGCTATGTACTTTTTCGTGCATCCAGGAAAAAACAGTCAAGACTCAACTAGACTCAGTCACCCAGCTTAAAAATAACTCTGTGTTGCTGCTACTGCATTTTCTTTCCTTCCTTTCCATTAAATTCATAATCTATCTCCAACATCTCTTGTCTACGCTCTATATTAACATTCATCATCACGAGCAAGAAGGGAAGAAAAAATTATGATTGTGCAGCTGCAGTTGTAAATCTCAAAGTCAACTCAACTCTGAATCTGACTGACTGAAATACACGTGCCCAATTCTGCCTGCTCTGCCGAATCCAATTTCCAATGAATGTCTTGAGCCAAAATTCTAGCTTAAGTCTAAGACGTACTAGTACTGCTGTTGCATTCATAATAAATCCAAAGATGGGCAGAGCATACTAGTGAAGAAAATGACAATAAGATGATCAAAATGAAAATGAATACGTAATAATTTTCTGAATAAGGGCATGGTGCTAAATGGTTGCATTTTGCGTCGTCTGAATGGAATTCCCAGTAGACAGACAGACAAATGCTCATCTCAGTTCATTTTTCATTTGACAATGAATACAACTCCAACACCAAGCGAAACCATATCTGGTCATGTTTCCTTTCTTCCATTTCTATTCTTTTCTTCAATCCCTCTCTTGGAGGAATTATAATGAATTCCGTTTTTCATCAAGACTAAACGCAAATGATTTGCATTGTGGGGATAAAACTCAAACACTTAATAAATCAAGCTGCCTTTTTCTGCGCCTACTATTGTTGTGATTAATTTTTGTATTTTCTTTGCCATACCTCGAGAGTCTTCAGCATGGGGACGGCGTCCAAGAGTGTCTCATACATTTGACCTAAGAATAAAAATATATGACATTAATTAGATTATGGCTTTTCGTTAAAAATATTTCAGTCAAAACATCAGAGGTGGACTTAATGGCCAAGCAGGGCATTAGAATTTAGTAATGTGAAACCTAATAATTGTATTAGTTAGTCCGTGTTACTTGTCCAGTAGTTTCTCTCAAACTCAGTTCCAGTTGATTCTAAGTTCGGAGAATTCAAGAATAAAAAGTTTGACATTTACGTTTCTTGAAGGCATTCTTTAGAACGATGCGACGAAATGTTTGACGATCCATGGCCCAAAGAGACCCGTCAGTTTCAGCTTGTACTGTTGCAGCCCTTGGCATATTGTACATGAGGGCCAATTCACCAAAACTTCCACTGTCCTGATAACCACCGACAGCCCGCATCGTTGTTTCACCCTCTCCTTGAACGAACACTTTGTATTTCCCTCTGTACAAAACAAAAATAAATAAATTAAAAACTAATTCTAAAGAAAAACCAAAGAAATCTAAATCCAAATGCGAGATAAGTGACCCGAGTCCAAATCCTTGAATTTATCTAGCATTTTAATCATGCATATTTATTTTATTACTAACTAAACTCGTCAGATGCAATTTGACAGCATTACAACACTTTATTTATCAAACACTAAAAACACAAGGTTAAGTTTTACGTAAAACGAATCTTTTGCAATTATTGCATTGGAGTTACCATCCCCATCACCAATCCACTTTTTCTCACACCAACTCGTCAAAAACGAGCAGTAAGTGGCAGCGCAGCGGCAGCAAAAAAAGGATTGCTGATGAGAATTTATTACAAATGAAATGCACTTACGCTTCAATGACGTAAAAATTATCTCCATCTTCACCTTGCTTGATTACATAGTCGCCTTTTTGCACCTTCCTCTCAAACATGGCATCCAAAACTTCATGCATTTGTTCCTAAAATCAAAAATCAACCATCAGTTTAAATTAATCATAAAATATTGCAAAAAAATCCGCATATATCTGCACTACACGTAATCCTAATAAAATTCAATTCGCGAATTCAAAAGATTTGCCTGGATTGGTTACAGTTTCGATTGAAACCAAATTCTTTCCCGTGCTCAACAGCCATAATAATCGGCCTCGACTAGGAACTTCCTGAACTGAACAAGTTTATCGATTTAAGCCAAAAAAAGGATTTCTGATCCAGATCCTACATCTGGCATTTAGCATTAGTTCGATTTCTCCGAAATTTCATTTCAACCCAATTCCTACATTCATATTATAATTGCACATCAATTTACTTACCTACCTGTCTGCCTTTACGTCAAAATCAAAATCCCTCTTCTTAGCCTAACGTAACCAAATAATAATTTTTATGTCCTTGACATGTATTCAAAATCCTACGACGCAATTCTATTCCCAAAACTTTTCCAATTTATTTCTGAGGAGAATTAGATTGAAATTGATTAACGAGTTAGTTCAGCTTTACGTATATGGGGGACTTTAGAAAATTACAAATATAATACATATGCAAATTTGAGTCCACAGACTTAAATCCTCCCTGCCTGCCCAGGCCATGATTATGGAGAAACTTGTTGAGTTGAGTGAGTGACTGAAAAGTCAGAGACCAGAGTCTTGGGAAGGGTACAAAATCTCATCAGCTTCTGTCGGGAAAACTTGAGAAGCCAGGGACCATGGAGCAGCAGCAGCAGCAGCAACAAGTTTCCGGTTTCCCACAAAATTTAATGTAATTTCTTCCCAAGAACTTCTGCACTGCAGATTCTTCTTCTCTCAACTTTATTTTGATTGCCAACATGGAAAGAATTCTTTCTAAATAAAAGTGACAAACTAAGATGGATCGGTACGGCAAAGCATTGGGAACCAAAGAGCTAGCCAATGCCATGGCCATGCCATAACTCAACTCCCTGCTGGTTTAATAAGTAATTTGTTCAATTGCCATTCCCATGCCATGAATCGCCATGTGGTGCAACCACTCCTAACAAGGAATCTACTTCCGATGTTACCCGGAAATTTGTTGTTTTTGACATTTTCGCAAGCTTTTAGGACATACTCAAACTCATCTTGAATAAAATGAAGTTTATCAGAATAGGGGGTGTCCTAGTCCTAATAAAGTATTTAAAAGCCCAGATACTCGGGACATCAGAGAGAACTTCATCATCATCTTGATCCACTAACCACGACCACCGCTAGCACCAAACCACAAAATCTGACGTACGTGTCATAGTTGGAAAGTAGGGAAGCGAGCTATAAATTATGACGTTGAAACTCCTTGGCTTGTCTTTTATCTTCCTCTAAGCCTCATCGGTCGGACTCTAGTCCAGAGCCTAGATCCCAGCAACAAGCTTCAACAGCTCTAGCTCTAATATTCTAGCCTAGCCCAACTTTATAGAGACGATAAAATAAGACAGCTTACAAGGAGAAGATGAACAGTCTGTGACTATACTCCCACAACTCTCTATCCCATAAAATCATATTTCTTTGCTCCACTGACTCTCCACCAAGATTCAAAGACAAGGCAGGAAATCTACAGTAATTTTTTCTAAAAGCTTTTTTTTTCTTTCTTTCCTCCTACGCAATATACCCTAATTCCAAAAAAACTACAATCTCACTTAATTTTTCATATTTCTAAGAGGTACTTCTATTTTTTGTATTGATTAATTCTCTACTTATTTTAAACGAGCGATTAGAGAAGTTTTCTTTAGTCAAGGATAGATTGGACTAATTTGTAACACATGCCAACCAACTGACTGTACTTTTCCACCTTACTCTCCAAATTCAGACATACACCTAAAAAGGAAAGGTTCCGTTTTTTCTCAGAAAATCAAAGACGCAGTTCGGGATGACTTTACTTTCTTCTTCTCTATTTTTAAATCTCAATTCTTTTTAGGAATACTTGCAAATTCATGTCCTGACCTTTCCTTTCTAGGCTGAAAATAGTATACAAAAAAGAAAGTTAAAAGTAATTTTAACCACCAGACCAGACATGACAAGGCTAGCAGCATTTTTTCTCCTTGTCTTTCAAACTTAACACTAGCTAGCCAGAATCCTGAGCTAGTTTAATTTGAGTGGAGAGAAAAATTTAGAGTTGAGCTTGGGAGCAAAATGTGAAAGGTGAAAAGAGAGCTGAGCTTCGGCTAGACCCACTCACAAAGACGCCCAGGTGGAAAATCAAGAAATGCCAGGCCAGGAGAGGGTTAGGAAACCTGGGAAACCGTGACTACGTGTATGACTGACTTTCACTTCCAATAATTCAAGAAGAGAGGAAAATATGAAACATCACGTTAGCTCGTGACAAGGGAGAAATCCAAGTAGGTATTTTCACAGATTTTATCCATGCAATTCATAAAAATATCTACAAATTGGGTTCCCTTGTCACTATGCGTAGGTTTTGCATATCCATGTATATTTCCTAGGAACATTTATCCGGAGTTGTAACCAATTTGTACTACATCGTAGTACGCAACCATGCTTACTCTTTTCATTGCATTTTCATTTCAACTCTACGAGAAAAAAAAATCCAAGATAACTCAGCCAACGAACACAACATCGTATCCATTCAAAAATGCTCCAGAGCTACTGTTGGTTAAAAAATGAAAAGACTCAACCCTACGTAGGATTCCATTCAATCTCAGGTTCAACACATACAAAAAATGCTGGGAACGAACAAGCTTACGTACATCCTTCCATTCTATCTAACTCAGAGCCAGAGAAGTAAATCAAAGCAAAAGCAAGAAATGAAAGCACTCATACTGTTGATGTTCCAGATGGTAACAAAATAAGATTTTTACTCAAAAAAGATTAATTCTATAAAAACAAGATTCTTTTCCTTCCTCTAGTATTTTGTAAAAACATCATCAGTAGTGCAGCGCAGCGCATTGCATTTCCCAACTATTCACGGTAGACTTCAAAGACAAAGAAAGCAATTAAAATGTTTCTTTTCACGACTCGACGGATTTCAGATCTTTTACAGGGTTGACTTCACAAGGGAAGGTTCGGACCAAATAATTGCACAAGAACTCACATTAAACTTAACCCGAACCACTCTTGTCAGAAATTCCAATACACGTGTATGACAACGATTTTAACTTTCTGCCTCATTGAATATTTACCAAACTCCAAGTCCAAGTCCAAATCTCACAGCAAGTGGAAAACCAGAGAGAAGGAATTCCTTGCCGAGGAGGAGTAGGAATTTAAAGACTACAATAGAATCCATTTATTTGAAATGTTTCTCCATCAGACAAAATGACAGATTTGATACACTGAATACAAATCTTTCTGTTAAACCAACATCGTGGAAAGCAGCTAGCAGCAAGCAATCCGAGAGGAGGAAAGAAAATACTTCCATTCTCAACCCTTTCGTATTTCTCTCTCTTGGTTTTCCACTGTTGCTTTGCTTTGCTCATGGATTCCAATTTCTACTTTCCAAGTACTACCAAACCAACCATGAGCCCAAGCCCAAGCCCAGAGCTCATGTAATACAATAACTTTCACTTACTTTCAAATGTTAAATTGAGAGAGATGTACAGAAGAAACAGAGACAAGGCCACCCAGTAGGAGTCCTTAGGAAACAACAACCTTCTTCATTTTCTATTCTAACCATAACAAAAGACGAGCATAAACATGAACTGGTATTCCGCACAGGCCTAAATAAACAATCCTTGCCGTCCAGGTCCAGGTAAGATGGGTAACTTTCTGGAACAATGGAAATTGAACAACTCCTAACATTCCCAACCCAGTTTTTGCACTTGATGTCAAAACTAGTCCGTCCAATACGTAGTAATCGCAAGTTTACCAATTACGTTTCCCCATATACGTACTACACAAAATCCAAGTTTTTCCTCAAAAGTTTTTTTAACCAAAAAACTAAAACTTTTCTTATTTTCAAAAGAGGATTCCCCATTCGAAGCCAAAGCCAAAGGCTGCGGGTACACACACGTCCAACTTTTTTGGGGGCGGAATGTAGGAGGCTCAAAAAAGAAAAAGTCAAAACTTTGACCTCACAGAAAACGAAAACTGGTAAAAATGAAAAACACAAAGTTGTATTCCCTTTCTCATGCCTCAATGACATCGTTTTCAATAAAACCAAAGAGAAAGAAGCCTTAAGCAAGAAAATCCTTCATACATACCTGCGTCATTTTTAAATTCTAGGAATCAACTCTTTCAAGGACAAAATTATCAAGGGTGCAATACACTACGTTCTTGTCACCAATTGAAAAAATCCCATTAAATTACACTTTACACTGTCTTTCGTTTCGTTTTTTTGGACAGAACTTTTCAGAGTAAATGAGTTTCTGTACAAAATGAATGAAAAGACAAAAGGAGCTTGCTTCATCAAAGTTACGCCTGACTTGATTCAACACCCAAATTAAAACTCCAAAACTCATTATTACCAAACTTTTTTACATTCAAAATAAGTGTACGTGATCGCCTATGCTTCTAACAACTGACTTTCAGACAACCCGAGGACTCGACAGTCACACAAACGAACGAAGAGAGAAAGTAAAAAATTCTGTTGGTACTTTGAGTTTTTCTTTTTCTTTGTCACTTGCTTTCCCATTTCCATTCCTCTCCTCGCAAAAGTAAAAGCGGAATAGAATAGGAAAAAAGCTAACCATCAACAAGGGGGAACGAGTTTCATTCTGTCACTACCTTTTTCTTTTTTTTTCTTTTTATTTTTGCTCCTTAAATGAAATTCAACAAGCATGTGCTTCGATAGGGTGTTCACTCTATTTGCATGTACAAAATCCAACACTTACAAAACTTGCTCGAGTTCCTTGTACTAAAAATATTTTAAACCATGCATGATTTTGTTTTTTTCTAATATTGTGAACACCCTACTTTTTCAATCCTAGCTAACATTGCATTGTATATATTTTCCCATGTGAGAGGACAGGAATGAGAAAAAAAGGACAGGAAGAAGAGGAGAGGAAGAAGAGAAGAGAACACCGGGGAGAAAATCAATATAAAACCCAAACAACAGCAAGGAGAGAAAGTCAGACTTGGTAAGCAAAGCACTGCCGCCTTGAGTGCCCAAATATGAAAGCAGTACTGTACTATATGTTTTACTCCTTTAACTTCATTTCATACAAGTTTTGAAGCTTAGTTTCCTTCCCTGTATGAAATATTACCACTCCGGGACTGGATTCAATCTACTTTTCCTCTGATGTGCTGTGCTTGCAATATGTAAATCCAAATTCTCACTTCCACTGTAGCCTTGTCTCTTTCTCTCATGACCCCTTAATACACACATAACATGAAAGAATGTAAACGAAATGAAATGGGAGCTATTCGCAATTCAAATATACGGAATAATAATAAGCCTGGAGGATGAATCCAATCCAACCCAGACTCAGATAAAATTTCCTTTCCCCGTCTAACTGGCAGGAACACATGTTTGGCAAATCCAACATGAATCTGACTCGTTGGTAATCAACCAAAACCAACTGGGCTAAAACTAAGATAAGCTGGCTAGTTGGTTAAAATTCTCTAGGGCAAAATACCCGTCTAGCCATAACCTCAGTTTTCATTAATGTTGGAAAAGGATAATCACCAATTTCTAAACCTATATTTATTCCAAGCAAATATAAAAATAAGTATATGAGCAGAACATTGGTAGAGGAATCATACAAAGTAAACTAACTAGGCAGGGTAGGCCAAGTTTCCAGCGCAAATGCAAACAAAACCAGTCTAACCTAACTGACGATACCTGACTAGACTTGCCTGCCTGCTTGCCCGGATTGCCTACCTATCGATCTTGTTCGGACAGTCAAAGAGAAAATGGGTCCAGTGGAGTCCAGGGAGTTGGATATTTCGATTTCCACAAGACTGAACTCTCATGCCATGCCAAAGCAAAAACGTTGGAAACTCATCATTAAAGCAGCTCCACAGGAGTTATATAGAATGAAGAAGACGACATCCTAAAGCGACGACGATACAATCTCTCACTCAACGATACAATTTCAAAGCACAAGCCAGGCAACTTAACTGCTCATCATTTCTCACGACCTAACAATTTCTTACTTCCGCTCTCTGTCAGGGGAAAGTTAGTTTCCTTTCCTAAAACTCTTGGCTCCTGGACTATCTGATTCAAAGGGAAGAGAAATGAGAGGCAAACCTTCTGATGACCTTGCAAAACTAGAGCCATATTCATTTTTAATAATGTTTTCATCATCCAAGCAAACCTTGGTCCCTTTCCCAGCAGTGAAATATTCAACTCGCTCTAGGATTCGTTCGTAGTGCAATCATGTTTGTTTCGATCTTGAGGAAAATTGGGGTGAACAAAAATGGTTTGGAACCTACACCCGCCAAAACCCTTCAAGTTCAAGGGTCAAGAGCAAACTATGGCACAAAAATCTAAATAAAAAATATTCATTCCATCTAATACAAGTTGGACTATTATATCTGAAATTATGAATGTCAGAATTTTTCCCTTCCTTCATTAATTTAATTTGATTTACTGCCCTGATTACAACTTCGACTTTTTAATCAAATTTTCATTGAATTCCGCATCATTTAATTTACGTCAGTACTCACGCTATCTCAGTCCACGTCATGTCCTGATCTGATAACATTTTAATTTCAATTCATTTCATTTTTGTCAGTCAAGTAATTCGCCTTGTGCTAATGCAGTAATTACTAGTAAAATCCTCAGTCAATCGAATCAGTTTTATCTCTGAATTTAGTCTCAAGTGCCTCTCAATGCTGCACTAATTACTTGAAATGATAAAAGGAAATTACCCTTATTTACTCAGCTAGCTAAGCTTAACTTAGCTCACTTTAATTTTAACTGCAAATAATTTATGCAAACATTAGCTGTTGCTAAACACAAGGAGAAGGATTTAGTCATGCATTAAATAAAATCAGGACATCATGTTACGGTTGTTTAGCTTTTAAGCTTTGAATTCCGGAGATCTATTCATAAGGGTGTGAAATGCAATCGCTATCCATAAAGAAATGCTTGCCTTTGCCTACCCATAGAATTAGTCACTCTCGTCACGGATAACGCTTCAGTAATTTCCGGAAAATATCAAAAGAAAGCAGTAGTAGTAGTCACTCAAACTTTAATCCTTTGCTTGTAGTACATAAAACCCATTTTAGGACATGTTTTCGTTTTTGCATTTTACGTTCCAGTGATCTCAAATCCTCTTTTTTCTGTTTTTTAAACCCTTACAATTTTAGCAACACACCTGCCCTGCCCTGCCCCAAATTTGCAATTTCAACAAAATTCTGTTTCGCGACCCACGCAGTAATTATCTAGGCTAATTCGACTTCTAGGGTTCTCTAATGTAAAATTAACACGCAATTAGACTACCCTTCGAATTTTCAAAGCGTTGCTGCTGCTGCTTCCTTTCCTTTCCATCCCACTTCAACTTTCCATTCCATTCCAAGTATTAATTTCGTTTCTCTGCTCTAATTAGAAACTCCCTGCCTGACTCTTCCCTATCAATTATCCACCTATCAGGATTAATTTGAATTTCTACTACTAGGACTACTCGTACCTTATACCCTTTCATTTCCTCATATCCCTAAAAAGGCAAGTGGTAGAGAGATGCATTAGAATTATTCATCATCAGGAAATGGAAGGAAACACTCGAAATGGTTGGATGAGTTTCCTCAAGTGCATCCAGATCCAAATTCAAATTCAGGCAGGAGAGAGAAACTTCAAATTCCTTCCTATTCTAAAATCTCATCCTTTCCTCNAGGAGAGAGAAACTTCAAATTCCTTCCTATTCTAAAATCTCATCCTTTCCTCCCTAATATAATTGAAGTAGGGATTTTTGAATAAAATCTCAGAGAGAAAGAACTACCAGCACTGAGCACACACATTCCAACTTTCCCTTCATTTCTATGCATATAACAGAACTTGATTTGGCAGATTTGATTCAACATTTCTCTGTTCATTTCATTTCATTTCTTCCTTTTAAAGAGTCCCTTCCCAACCTGACGTAAGTCTCAAGAGGAATTTGTCAAAATATGTAATAAATTGAAGGAATATAGATATCCATGTTCAGACTCAAACTCAGAAACTCAATACCCATCCATAGTCACGTCACTACATGGCGTCCTTTGAACAATTTAGCTTCACTAATCAATAGTCACTTTCACTTCTAGTCGTCCGCTTGTCACATTTCTACTACTTCTTGTTCAAAACTCATTCCGTTGCTCTAACTTGCTCCTTTTGTCCCTATCTATTCCTCCATGATCACCAGTCTCTAGAGAATTACGAATAAATTAACTACTGCTTCAGGGAAGGACTTAATTAACAGTTCCTCTGATGCAATGGTGCGAAATACTATTGTAGTAAAATCAGTGTGAGCAAATGAATCACTCAGATTCGTCAGCATAATAATCTACTGGATAGCATAGCATAGCATCAAATATTCAAATTCCAAGAATCAAGAGCCCTAGCCCCTCCAGCAAATCAAAATCGTCCAATTAAACATGTAATTAAAAATCAGGAGGGGGGAAAGTGCTCCTGGGGAAAATCATACGTATCCTTAGCTTGGAAATCAGCAGGGAACATTCTTCAGGTGACCGGGCCGGAAGATAGGACAAGCTGAGCCAAAATTGTTTCAAGGCTGGCTCGCAGCCAGAAAACTTAAGTACGAGATTCCAGTTAAAAGATAACTAATCCTGATTGACGGACTCCTGAAATCTTTCCGACGTATCTAATGTTCAGTTACTACTCTACTGACAAGTTACTTTCTGTCTTGGCTATGGCTATAACTACGTACTACATTTCAGGAAGTCAGATTCTGAGCTGACGCTGACAGTAGACACTAATTTCTCGCTTAATGTTTAAAAAATTGCGACGTTTGAACTTACCCCGTCTAGAGACCTGAAGAGAAGGCTGTGCTTCACGGCTTCGGCCAAACGAGCCCGCTGACTATCCGATTTTGGGTGAACAACCTGTGAAGATATAAAAAAATCTTTGATTAATTTATAATTTACGCACATAACGTTATTTCTAGTGGATCTTATTCCAATAACATTCAAATCTGCATAAAACGTCCTGTCTTAACCTTTCAACCTTACAGAATCGTAAACATGGTACTTTGTCCCTCAAGTTTTTAGGGGTTAAGTCGTAAAAAAAGATAAACTGAAACCAAACATTGCATAGTATCGTTTTATACAATTTTTCCACGTCGAACCATAACAAGGCGAGAAAATAAATCAGAGCCCACGTCAAAGCACTATTTTCATTTCCCTCTGAGGTTAAGTGACCTTAACGAGTTTCCATTTATTACAATTCTCTTCCTTCTTCATCCATCGGGATTGACCAGACCAGAGAAGAGAGGCGGCCAACACCCCCGCCCTAAAATCACCCATAAGTGACAGAGGAAGACAAATGTGTTCATGGACCGTGCATTCACAAACAAAATGCTAAGAGCCCCCATCCTTCGGCTTTAGCTTGTCCCATGTGCTTCTTCCTAATTGCCTCCTTGTCTGTCTCTCTTGGACTGCTGACGACTGGAAAGTCGATTTTGGAGTCTTCCATTCTCCAATTCTTCTTATAACGGCTGCTGCTGCTGCTGCTTCCTGCTGCCCGACTCGAGAGCCTCAAAGCTAAAATCGATCCTGTCTTCTCTTCTTCATTCATGACCGAACGAACCCTTTGCCCTAGCTACCCGGGAGAGAGAACAGAATAGAGGATGGCCAGCCAAGCCCAGACAAGAGTTGGAGTGGATACACTCTACTCTACTTTTACTCCTATTTCTACCGCCATGCCCAGCATAGAGTCCTCTTTCCACAAATTGAATTTATCAGCCCTTTCAGCAAAACCACGGGAATACGCTCTCCGAGATCTTTATTTTTATTTTATCGCTTACGGATCTCAAAGTAGAAATTTCAATGACCACAAAGAAGAAAACCAAAATGTTTGGCAGACTAACCCAGGCTAGACCCGTCTGGGCTTAGACTTTCTCAGCTGGACACGAAACGGGAACAAATGTAATTTATTCGGATATTTAGATTCAAATTCATTTCTCACAAGCCCAGCCCATGCACAAGAAAATTACTTTCTCCTTTACATCTCATAAGAAATTCAACGTCTTGTCTGCGTCCGTCTAAGAAGAACCAACGGTTCCTTTCTTTTCTCAATTTCAATCCAAAGCCACTGACTC
>WJEZ01001874.1:0-15386 GCA_009869925.1 Thalassaphorura encarpata
TTTAAGGATGGGCGCATCGTTTATGCCACGATATGTATTAGTAGTTAGTAGAGCAAAAGGAGCATTAGTTCTAATATTGTGTTCACTAAATGGAGTTATTTGGTGGCACAATAGAATGTGGAGGTGGTTCGCCAAATTTCAACTGAGGTTAGACCGCATGGCTTAAGTAGATATTCTGACTGCTACTCTACATTTAATGTGCGTGTCTTCGTGTCTAATTTGCTATATTCTTTTAATTTCGAGTTAAACATCGTGTGCATAAAAAAGCTGTAAATCACTTTTTATAGTCCAGCAGTACACCTACCAGAAACTTTTTTGAAAAGGAACCGACAGTTCATCATCATTTTGGAGCGTTCCAGAGCGTTTTAAATATTTTAGCGTAGATATCTCGAGCGCGGCGAAGTGGCTTATGAAATTATTAGAAATCAAAGGAAGAATTTCTCAATCTATGCACTTCTAAGTGGAAAGATTTTAAGAAATAGATTAGATTTCTACATTTGATACTTTAAACTTAAGAAGCAATGGAAGATTTAATAGTAGCATAGTGGCATAATGTCAGAGGCATACTAGTGTGCGTTTAATGCGTTCAAATTCTTTCAAGTGTAGCCATGCATTTAAAAAGTGATTTTCAATCTTTTACTTTGAATAAATTCTCCCATTCCAGCAGCAGCTTTCACTAGAAGAACCATTTCTTTATTGAAATACTTGCTAACGCATTTTACCCTTCTATTTTGAACCATTCATGATGCATGCATTCAGAAAGCCCAAAACCCAGTGAGTTTTCTCTCTCTTCTTCTTCCTCCCACTCACTTTCGTTTATGATGACCGATCTTGAGTGCACTTTAGTATGACTCTGCTGGCATTTTCTATTGTTAGGCAGGCAAGTCGCACTAAACTCAAGTTCGTTCGTTGAGTTACTTTAGTCTCATATGATATATACCATTATAATGCATTTATCCTTGCCTAATTCTATTCATTCAGGCTTTACTTTTAAGCCCTTATGCTAAAATATTGATTGTTCTTTTCTTAAAGTTTTACAAACAAATAAGAGTTATTTAGCATAAAATAGTTGCACATGCCGCGAAACAAATAGTTAAGAAGAAACAGGAGCCATCCCGAAATCATGTACTTCAGAATGTTCAAAAAGAGTATTAAAATTGTTCCTTGAGCGGAAAGGCTTAATTTTTTTCTCCTATGCTGTCCGCAGTAACAAAAAAGGAAAGCACTCTGAGGCTACTGAACTCCCAAGCAGAGTCAACTATCCAGAATGGCCATTTTACGGTTTGAAGAGCAAGGCCGCCTCTGAAAAAGCAAAAAGGAAAGCGGTCTCACAAGATTTAAAGATTTTAGGGTAAATGTGTACCTTAGCCCTATGTTCGGCCAAACTCAAGCAAGTCAAGCCTCAGCAAGGGAATCCACAGAAACCAATGTGGTAAATAAATGGGAATGGTCTGAGGAAAAGCATTTTGAGTCCAGAAAGTGAAGGAAAGGAGAAAAGTGAGGAGTAGTACATAAGTTGAAGTGACACTTGAGGTTCTTCCCAAAAACCATTCATTCATTCATTCTTGTAGTGATGTTTGATAAAGAGGATTCATAGCTCATTTCAAACTCTATTTGCTCAATTGTAAGTGACGTGTGGCAGAGCGAAGAGGACTTGTAGTTCCACTTGTTCCACTGTCATTTCATCCTGTCGCTCTCACTCTCCTTATGCCAACTCCATCACATTACCCTTTTCAAACATTTACCAGTAATAAGGACCATCACCATAGCCAAAATTTAACTCATTTCTTCTTCTTCACCTAAATGTAGGGAATCGTCAGCTGTTCCTGTTGTCTCCGTTGGTCACACTCTTTCTTTTCTGGTTGACAAAAGTAAACTTTTCATTGTAAGCGATGCGATGCCGACCAACTTTTTTCAGATTTAATCTGTCTTTGTCATTTTGTATCTTGAACTGAAGTAGCTTGAGCTTGAAAGCAAACAGCTTTATATCAATGCGTACGTTATACAAGTTTAAAATCCCACAACACAAAAAATATAGCCTGGAGTATAGCATGAATACTTTATCATAATTAGTCTCGAGAGACATTAATGAAACTGAATTGACCAACTCAAGAGAAAAAATAAAAGAATGAGCAGTAGTGCCGTGCGTACAGGCGTCTAACTTTCTCAAAGAGGAAGAAAGAGTGAAAAAGTTATACACTACTCTGTTTTGGTTGTTGCTTTGATTTGACTGACTACTTTTATATGGCATAGCATGAAACTTTTGCTTGACTTTCACTCCAACCAAGCGACGAAGATGAATACGGTTTTGTTTTGTTTAAAAAAATAACTTGAATATAAATTGATGAGAAGAATCCTTTCCTTCCTTGGTTTAACTCTGAGAGGAAAGTCTGGGAAGAAGATAAGGAGAAAGAAGGGCGTTAATGCTCGTTTATACGCTCCACAGCATCGACTGTCTTGGAAAGTTTATTGAAATAAGAATAAATGTTGTGCTCTGCGCGCGTATGCTTCAACTCACCCAAACAAACTGAAGACAAAAAAGTAAAGTAAAAGAAATAGCAGATTGTATACGTATAGTTCATTTATTTTTTGGTTTACTCGGATTATGCGAATGTGCGTGCGTATTATTAGGTTCATGAGAAAATGCAAAAGTCATAGCACCGTTCTGGAACTGATGGACAGGACAAATGCGGAAAAGACTAAAAAGTCATTCTAACGTTCACTTCTTTACAATAGGAAAACGGGAAACTAAAATTTAGCTTTGAAAAATTATCTAATACAAATCCTGACACGTTTTGAATTATTCTTTATAATTTCCAACGTACTATTTTAGTGCACAAAAACTTTTTGCAAAGTCCGACTATCTCCAGTTATGCAATGTACGATTTACACAACAGAGCAACCCTACATAACATCGGTATTCCAACACGATCGTAAATTATTGGAAAGAAGACGAGAAGTTGAGCTCTCTTTCTTGTTGTAACCATAAGTGGAAGGAAACCGTAACCGGAACAACATGGGGATGGAAGGGAAAAAAGAAAGATTGCAAGTCCATAGCCAAAAACCATTCAAACTTTCACTTTGTGGCCAAGTCCAAGCATTGCATTGTGGACCACACCATAATGCAAAGTAAAAGCAAAGGCAACTCAACTCAGTCGGCCGGCCGCGGTTTGCTTACTTTCTCTACCGTGAAATAGGAGGGAGGAAGTTCGTACATGTATACTGTATATGGTGGTGGAAAATGCTTTCTCGTGGCCAAACAAACAATATATAAGGACACCGACCCACTATTTTACAGTTTGACTTTGCCTATACTCATTTCCGATAAAAGTTTTAAGTTTCTGCATATGCCTTCCTCGACATCTTAAGTCCCTTTAGAGCGCCAAGTTAAGTTTTGAATCTCGCAGGAAGTTTGATAGAAAGTTAGTCGTTGAGCATTGTTATAATATTCTATACAAACCACTGCGAATCTCATTTACGCATTTAATTACAAAATAGAAGGCAGCGGATGTTTTGTCGCTACAAAAGTCATACATTCTAGCCGTAACGCGTTCTATTAGCTTATGAAGGAACGTTGAATCAAATACTGGAATTAGAAACTCTGAATTAAATTATTGTGATTAGATTTTATTCATTAAAACGTATTGTAGAAATAATGTCCATTGGATAAGCTCTATGTCACCAGAATATACAGGCAAATGGTAAGAAATGGGTACTACTTCTAACAAGAGAGCGTTTGTATACAGAAAACAAAATAAAAAAACTAATGAAACGTAGAATCCATTGGATAAGCTCTATGTCACCAGAATATACAGGCAAATGGTAAGAAATGGGTACTACTTCTAACAAGAGAGCGTTTGTATACAGAAAACAAAATAAAAAAACTAATGAAACATGGAGTTCATCATCGTTTAATAACTTCCGATCACTTGATGCTATTAGCAAACTCATTATAAAATAGTGTGTTGTAGTACCCGGATTCCCTTTGTTAGATTACAAGCTGAACTGATGGTGGACGAAAATTGTTTCCTATGAATTCCAAATTTAATCCCGCTTTCCATGCTACTTCAGAAAAGTCACATTGAAAAAGTCTAGTAGTAGATCCCCCTTGTTAGATTACAAGCTGAACTGATGGTGGACGAAAATTGTTTCCTATGAATTCCAAATTTAATCCCGCTTTCCATGCTACTTCAGAAAAGTCACATTGAAAAAGTCTAGTAGTAGACTAGTAGTAGTCTAGACTTCTCAAGCAGATAATTGGTTTAAACATGCATTATTTTCTATAAGCTATCGTATTGTTGGAATATAATCATCATGGGTCGATACTAACTTCGACTGTACCCTCTCGACAACAGTAGCACTGAAAGTGCTAACTTTAAGATTGCGTAGAACATTTTTTGTTTTCATGGCATTATGTTTACAGTGCAAAAAATAGGAACCAAATTCGTTTAATTATTATAAGCTTTCAAACATTTAACCAAAATTTTTTAGATTTCAATACATTTCTCCCAAAACGTTTAGTGCAATCTCATTTGGAAGTTATCTGACATTTTATAATGTATGGTGAATATAATCTCAAAAAGATTGATGCGATGAAAAATGGTAGTCTAGTTTTCGTCAGCTTTGAGCCTTCAGTCAAATATCAATTTGACCAATCGGTCACTTTCACTTTTTAATATAGAATAATTCTGTGGTACTCTCCTCAAATATTAGAGTAGGATGGCAGGATGAATACAAAGCATGAGTCCTAGTTCATAATAATCGCAATGCAAACAACAAATTACTCCTTGACTGCACGTCCCACCCTTCTTCCTATTCCATTGCAATATATTTTGGCCTCCCATTCCGTCTATTGCACAGCATTATTCACACTCTCGAATTCACATTTCGCAATACGTACAAAGCATTTTGTATCCCGAACCTTCCTTATCCCGCCACTACTACTGCTGACTATTTCTGCCAATGCAATGCATTTTTCTCATTGTATGCTTGCTGCTGTTCGACTTTCTTCTCTTCTTTCACCACTATGACTTTTTCCTTCCCATTACTTGCATTTACTACATTAGATCCAAAAGGTTCTTGAGTTGAATATTACTGTGGAGTGCACTGACTGCCTCCTACTCTTACTCCTAGTTGGGCTTTTCTTCCCGTCTTCCGTCTTAATATCCTTTCACAGCTGGTCCTTCTTTTTTTCTGACTTCACTTGACTCTACTTACATAAAACCAAGGGTTGAGCAACATGAATGTGTACTATGGACGGCTGTCTACATGTGCACATGCTGTGCATACATGCAGACAGCTGTAAGGATTTCAAGAAAAAACAGTAGTGAAGTGCAAGGGATGGAGTAGTATGTAGTATTCGGTTAACTTTTAGCGTTTTTGGTTGAGCCTGTTAGGATGAGAACTAGGTTTCGTTTCCCCGTTGTTCCTCACTTCTTAGGGTCCTCTGTCTGACCCTCTTCTTTTCTCCTTAGGTTTCATCCCACTACTACGACTACATACTTTTCTGCTATTACATTACATAAACTAACAAGTTCAACATCTGATCACATTATCGATTCGACATCTCCCCTTCTCTTGCCTTGCCTTGTCTTCCGATTTGATCTGAAATGTGGTGACGAACCTTGTTTTCCCTTTCGTTACTTCCAGAACTCTGAATTTCACCCTCCCTCCTACCACTTATCTTGAGCAAGTTATTAGCTTCCTCTTAAGATTAATGATCCGCGAGACAAATTAACCATCCGTTACATTGTACACAAGATCGGATCCGATAAACACGGGTTATGAACTTCTTAATTCAAATTGGTAATCAAAAGTGAGGCATAGCACTGGCGCTAGCCAGAGTTTGGACTTGACCCTGTGTTAATATTAAAATCATGTTTGGTGGAACAAAGCTAACAATAGAAGGAGAGTTCCAATTTTCACAATTTTTTAGAAATAATTAAAAACCATACTGGTATGTATTGGTTAGAAGATCGCTGACTTTCTCTCTAACAAGATGAAAGTTAAATTTAAAATTGAGGCCGCTGCTGAACAAGTTACAAATTATACGGTAAAAGTTTGAAAACTTGAGGATAAGTTTCTCACCTACCTCGCTGATTGAATAACATGAGCTACGATAGTGATTCCAAATAAATTCTAATGAAGTAAAGGTACAAATAACATTTCCTCTTTGAAGAAGGATGATGATAAGCAAGTTCACAAGGAAAAGGTTTTCAGGCACTATAAGGATACATGAAATATGAAATCTACCCTTGCAAAAACACCAATTTAATGCAGATAGTATTAGTCAAAAGTTTTGTCCAATTTTCAGCATTTCCTTAACATTTGTTGGAAAGATTCACAAAAAGTAGTACGTACATTTTATAGTCCAGTGAGACCTTTTGTTGTGCTATGCTAACAACATATGATGCAAGATACTTATCAATAGGAATTGTATACATACGTGGGATGAAATTAGAGTGAAAAGATAGGAGAAAGTGTCAGACAAGATACGCACATGCACTTTTGAGATGCTCTTAGGTTTTTTTTTGTTAACAAGGTGTCGAGTGCCTTAAGATGTTTGTCGAAAGGGAAAGCTCAGCTGAAAATCTTTTTCTGTCTTCGCAGAACGGGATGGTAAAGGATATAAAAAAGATATCGTCATTTCTTACCTGGGAGGATGCGGATGCTGAAGAGGATGTGTAGAATGAAGAAAAGAGGGAGTGGAGGACAAATCTTCCCCTTTATTAGTGTCATCTTGAGACTCTCTGCCTCTTTGAACGCTTTTCAGCCTCACATGTTCTCAGTTCTGGCTTTACACTTTGCTTTATTTTGTGGATCTCCTTTGTTTTCTCTTCTCAAGTTCTGGTTACCTGAAATAAGAGATTCAAATCCAAAAGTCAGCACATTTTGTCATTTGTATTTGCATTACAAAAGTTCAGCAGCATTTCCGGAAAGTTAAAGCTGCTGTTTTACCACAATACTCGCGAATAATGAGCCTAATAATGGAGTTGACACATCAAAAAAGGCGAGCGTATTTAAAATTTATTCGTTCGTTTAAAATTTAAGATACACTAAGTTCATCGTAAAATTTATTACAGGAATTTGACCTTATTTAGGATACTGCCATATAGGCACTTCTAAAATTATCATTCTAAGTATATGATAAAAAATTGCCCACGAATGGTGGCTAACCCCTCTGCGGCATTTGAACAACAGAATGATTAACTGCTGATAACCGATTGCATTTTTGACAATTTGAAATACAAATAGACATTGCAAAGCTGTATGTATGTTTTATACTTTGAGTGGAGTAGAAGAGAGATTGTTATCACGTTGTAATTAGTAAAGCTTAAAGACCCTGCCGACTTGATGCATATCTAGCTATCTATGACGTAGGTTGAGACCATGCCATGCCACACAACATGGAAATAAGCAGTAAGCAGTCCTAGAGTATTAAGTAGTAGCAAGAATAGTACAGTACAACATTAAATGTGGTCGGGATTGAAGAGTCAATTCCCCGTTAATGAGGCAATGAGTTAGTGCTGTGTAATTCCGGAACAAATGAGCACGCGGAAAGCAATCCTCTTTACTGGTTTGCTTGGGGTTGCATTTGTCAAGGGAGTTATGGACTTAGGGAGATACCCGGGTAGATAGAACTAACGTATTGTGGTGATGTATGCTTTTACTGCGGAACGGACGCGCTTACGTATCTCCTGCATGCAAACGCAAACCCTCTCCAATTCCACTGGTTTCCCCCGTGCGAATAGTCAGAACAAAACTTAAATCTACGGCCTTCTAAGCTATTCCATCGTAGTTAGAAAAGAAGCAAAATTGATGTGTAACCCTTGTGCTCACATCATCTGTTTGCAGTTTGCTAAAACCTATTTACTACGTCTCATATTTCTTACACTTTAAGTGTAGAACTTTAAATACACTATTAAAATAAATTAAAATTGGATTTTACTGGATTTTTTCGAAAACTAATTCAATTTGTGATTCCGTAGAAAGAAATGAACTGACAGATGACAAGTTTAATATTTAACAGATTGTATTAGTTGTACCATTTATGAACTCAGAGGAAGAACATGCTTGTGTAAAGTTTAAAACTGAGCTCACATCATCTGTTTGCAGTTTGCTAAAACCTATTTACTACGTCTCATATTTCTTACACTTTAAGTGTAGAACTTTAAATACACTATTAAAATAAATTAAAATTGGATTTTACCGAATTTTTTCCAAAACTAATTCGATTTGTGATTCCGTAGAAAGAAATGAACGGACAGATGACAAGTTTAATATTTAACAGCTTGTATTAGTTGTATCATTTATGAACTCAGAGGAAGAACATGCTTGTGTAAAGTTTAAAACTGGACAAAATTATTTTTCTACCCATCTGTTGGTCAAACCTAGTATTTCCGAATCCATACGGTTACAGAAGTAAGGAAATGTCAAGTGATCCAACATAAAAATGATGCAGCATATTATGAAAATCAAGCCTATAAGATCTTTCTTTGAGTGCAGGTCAAGATAGATAGCGAAAAGGCAATATTTGATAACCCGTAAGGATGTATCATCTTGAAAAGTATTAGCATAGACTTGTGAAGTATAAAGATATGCAAACTCGATGCTAATAATAATCTAGTATAGCAGTTACCCTTTAGTTCGACAGAATGACATTTGAGTGCTTTGCTTTGACAAGCCAGAATTCAGGGTATTCCCAGATTTACATTTTAAAAGAAGTTTACAATTTAAATCGGTCGGTGAACAACAGATGGGTATTTAAATAGATGAAGGAATTCTCTTGGGAAAGTCTCGAGAGAATGGTAGAACCGGAACGTAGAGTAAATGACACCAAAGAATTGTCAGTCCCATCCAGTTTAGCCGGCTGATGAATGTTCTTCCTGTGTGTACGACACTCTCAGTATTTTGCATGGTTAAAACGACTTGACTTGTGACGACCGACACAGAAGGTTGAACTGCATTGCGCTTAAAATGCGTGCAATGGAGTGAGTACCAGAACCACACAAAAAGATTCGGGTCTTGTCATGTAAAATGGTCTGTGGGATGTATGTCACGAAGAGGTGACAGAAACCCAGTGCAAATAAGCCAACCCTGCTGCAGTCCTGGTTTCTGTGCGTACAGTGCACAGTGAGATATAGAATGGTAACAGCAACACTACTTCTTTTTTAAAGAGGCACTGTTCTTGTTGTTCAATGATGAAGGGAAGGCAATGTGCCAAGGAATTTCTGTCAGCCCACAATCACTCTAAAGAAAAAGTAAAAAAGAAAGAAAGGAACGAACGGTGGAAGGGTGAAACCCGGGTTTTGAGCACTGCAACTGCTGCTGCTGGGGGAGAGAAAAAATCGGTTTCAAATTGAGTACCCTGCTATTACAGCATTTCGTCCTGACTTTGAGAAGAGAAGTGTGAATGAGAAGGAGGGAAATGCACTGCATTGCACTGCATTGGGGATGCTGATAGTGATTTGTGATTTGACTCTCTCCAATCCTTCATCAACTCAGAAGGGAAGGTTCCAACATGGGCATCCTAAATATTTTTCTGGAAGTACAAGCCAGAACAAAAAATTTTAATTGAGATTTCTAGCTTTCAGCGCACAGTTTTAAAAGGGTCTGTAATTTGACTTCCTCATTGACCAAGTTTAGGTCAGCGTAGATTCAAAACAAGAACAGTAAGTCGGACTGAAGGCTTCCCCATATTCCGTAAACGGTTTGTGTAAAGTGTATAGAAGAAAAAAAGTACAAAAAATAAACTCTTCTCCTGGTTTGTTGACTTGAAAAAAATATCAAAATATTTTGGAAGCCACCCTACATTTCGTCGCGCCATTTGATCCTATTCTTAACCTGAATCCACAACTGCTAGTACTACCAGTCCCAGTCTCACATTGGGGAATGTGAGCATTTTCCTAAGTGATGTATCAATTAAGCGTTATCCACACTGACTTTTTGGATCAGGTATAGTAGTATAGTAAGTCTGTGCGTATTGTCTGTTTTGTATCTAGAATGGATCTGAGATGGATTTAATTGCTCGTTTGCTTCAAAACCTGACATTTTGTTGTTTCACCGCTTAAATTAAACACATAACATCATAGGGAGACTCAACCAAGAAGATTTGTGGGTTGGGAGTTGCCAAAATAAAGTAGGGTAGAATTTTGATCTCACAATGGAATTTCAATACACCAACAATATTATTCTGGAGGGATGACATCTTGATTCAAGAAGAGTTACAGCTAATAAGAAATCCAAAGCTGAAAATTCGTAGAAATTTAATTTCTAGAAACTGAAGAAAATATAATTTTCTTGCCAATTTCATAAAATAAAACTAAAATCATAGCCCTTGTAAAACTCATATTCCTTGAAAAAGATCGCCTAGACATGAACTGAACTGAACCGAACTGAATGATGGGTCTTTCCCCCCTCTTCCTTTACTGAGTAACTAAAAACAGACTCTCCTTCTTTATGCCTCTTTTTAAGTTAAATTATGTGTTTAAGTCCAAGATGGTTTAGAAAATCGAAGCTTTATTTACTCTCATTGACTGTCAGAGTGAAATATTATCGTTTCATGGGAAGAGGACGTTGTAAGGTACAACATTAGACGTGTGCTTCACTCGTGCTCCCTTTCACGTGTGTGTTTCTTAGAATAGATTTTGAAATCATTTGTCTTGACTGGAAAGTGAATCCGTTTGTCAACGCTTCTTGTTTATTCTTCTCATCTCATTCCCACCCAAGCTCAGATCCTATTTGCTTCTCAACTCTTTTGGCCAGACCTGGCCAGTCCCTCCCTTTCAATCTCCATCTATTTTTTCCCTAGTGTTCCTTTTTAAATTGACAAAGAGGGTGTTTTTTTAAGAACGTAATCCTAATTAGACTGTTGATGAGCTGCGAGTGAAATATGAAAGTACATAATTTAACAAAACCAGTTTACAAAGCGAACTGAAGGAACAAAACATGTGTTGTCAATTTAGTTTGGATTTAAATTTATTTTTTATAATAATTGGAAGCAGTTCAATCTGAAAAGCCAGATGGTCTTAGGAAATGAATTTTCAATTTCAAACTTTTATTTTAAATCAAAATGTTAAAGTGTATCCAAGAAACTATTTATAAACCCAACAGGGTCGTTGATTTTCCCATGATTATTTACTTTTGGCAGGATGTACTCGTGAAAATCCCTATTTGTGTGCAAAATCCTCTAACAGGGCATTCTGTAATCCCTTTCCCATAAGTCCATATTTCACCAAGTAGGCGAAGCCGAAGCGAAGGGCCGTGGCTACTTACTACTTACTATCTTTTTCGCTATCTGTGAGATGGGCATTGAACTAGGACAGACGAGTTTATCCAAACAGATATATCTAATATGTTTTGTATACTAAAAAGTGAAAGCGGGCACGTGTGATCTAAAGTCTAACCAGGAGAAGTTGGTCTCCGGTTTGACTTTTTGTTTAAACAGATATTTCCTGTTTTATTTCCTTCCCGAGTTTTGATGCTCCGCTTGGGGATCCGGATTTACCTGTGGCTTCTTGTGTTTACCTTCCATTTGATGATAAAGGATTCCAAGGAAGATTTCTCGTAGATGCTGATAATTAATGCCCTGATCAGTGTAGTATGAACCCTCGGGATATTAGCAATACTTTGATAGAACTAATTGAAATCTGAAGTTCCTCAAGAAAGTAAACTGATTTAGGCTGACTTGTTTGAGGAACACGCAAGGGTGTGTGTGGGTGGGTGGAAAGTAGCGCAAGGGTCTAATTAATTTCCAAGGCGTCTAGAATGTATCCGCAAATTTTTTCTTTGAGGTGAGTCTACTTAAGTACAGTATAACTTCCAACTTTTTCTTTTAACCTAATTCTAGTCCTGATTTCTATTTTAATTTTCCCTTGTAATTAATATCGTTATCATTTCAAAACTTTTGGTTTACTTTAATCTCAACAATTTCACCTGATTTCAATCTCATTTCGCCGTTAATTTCGAAAGCTTGTTATTTCTGGCTAGCAAATAATTGCCGAAATTATACTACAGTCAGGCTAACAGATATTTGGGCAAAATGTAGATAAAACCAAACTACTGTCTCAGGAAAAGAAGCAACAAGTTTTTCGTGTTGACACAACATTAGATTGCATGACTGAATTCATGACAAGAACATTTACTCATGCTTTTGCCTACAGATAGTTAGTTTCCCTAGTCTCGTGTACATTTGGCATTCACTGTACAACTTGTCTTTCCCTTGCTAAAACAATCTGTGCTCTGCAGACCTGGCTTTCACTTTCCCTTTAAGGAATGTCAATTTCTCATGTACAAATTTCTATAATGTAAAAGAAATAAATGTCAAAACAATTACCTGATGCCTGATGAAGTTGAACAGACGCAATTTGTCTATTTTGTTATTTGCACTGTTTTAAATAGATGGCACTGGTTATTTGCGCAGAGTTTGTTTAGGCAAAAAGAACTTTCACAGGATTATTTTGGAAGAAAAACAACCTTTAAAAAATTGTGGTATTAATGAAAGAAGTTAAAATGACGACTTGGCCAATTTATGTAACCTGTCCAATATGGCTTTGTCCATTAAGTGAAATACTTAAGAGTTGGATTTGGGTCCATAGGTTAAGTCTGAGAAAGAGTTAGTAAATTGAGAGTGCAAGTGCTCTTCTCTCTTCAGAGTTGTAAGTAGAGAGGGAGGAAGTTCAAGAATGAGTGTTGGATCCTGAAAGATTCTCAATGCAATGCTGGGAGCCCACACAGAGCGGCATGACACCCGACCGCGTGTTTCTCTCACGCAACACACACAGGGACGTCTGAAGCTCATGTATTGCTCCCGAGATACCCGATACCGTTTAAATTCACCCGAAATCCAGTAGAAAAATCCGTGCGGCTTCACTGACGTGAACTGAGCTTAAACCCAAATGCAAAAAGCAAAGGACTGAAGAGTCCATAAGTTAGTTACCCTGCGGCGGCGCCCATCCGATTAGGTCAACTATAGGATCAAAAGTTCCTAACATAAAAAAACTCCAGTCAATAGGAATATTAAGAAAATGTACAATAAATTTATTTTTTCATCATTCCTAAAAATTAAATTTCGCATTGGCACAAAAGAATTGACAGTTTTAACTAAATTTTAAGGTTTGAAACGAGCAGAATCAAATAAAATTATTTTATTCAAGTGTCAGCCAAGAAAATGCCCAAAGAAAGACCATGTTTTGGCATCCACAGAAGGGATCACATCACAATTCATGGGAATCCGTCTTGCCGATCCAGGTTTATAGTTTAAGACGAAATGCAGTATACATGGAAGTACTATAGTCTATCAGAACAACATGACATAGTTAACGGTGTAACGAAGTTGATAATGGAAAAGCGTGTTATGGGACCTGGAGGCCTTTAGAGTAAACGCCGTACGTGTGTGTTCCACTACATTTCATTCAAGACGCTGGGCTTTTTTCACTTTACTTTCACTCCACCGTCCTCCTCGTCATTTTCCTTTTCCTCCTTTCACAATCGTAAGTAAGGGCGGCAAGGGATATATTATTACAACATATATCCTGGCGTGGCACGAATTCACTGCACTCCACCGATAGTTGAGAATTCCAAGGAACATGAGTATCGAAGGAAGGAATTCGGTGGGCATTTCACCAAAGATCGCCGCCGCCGCCGCGGTGAAAATGAGAACTTGTACCATGGAGTCGAAGTTATTTCTAGAAGGATGTGTAGTCAGCAGCATGGCATGGAAGGTAGAGAGAAATCACTTTGTGAAAAATAGCTCACTTTATTTCATTACTAAGTGACTAGTGAGTTGATGACGTTCTTGGGGAACGGTGGGACTCTCACTTGACTTGCTTTCTTCATTTTTTGACTGTCGTCGATCTCTTTTCTTCCCGTGCATTGCATTGCATTGCCATAGAACCTATTATCCCTTCCTCCCCGCCGAGCTTTAGTAGTAGTAGTAGTAGTGAAGTCGACTTTCACTACATCTTTTTATGTCTCTATTATTTCCATTGTAGCTCTCACACTAAATTTGTCTCACAGAATGAGCCTAATTATTGAGACGAAGACCTTATTCTTGTAGTAACTTAAGGTAAGCATTACGCAACATACTTATTCTTGGACACGGATACTACTGTTAGCTCCTTCCGTTCATGGTTTGACGCACTTGAAAATAAATTGGGGTTGACAATTAAAGGTCAGTTCCACCAAACTAACAAACTTAGCCCATACGATATAAAGTTTAAGAAAATGTTGAAATTCGTTGTTCGTTTAATAAAAAATTGGATTTGCGTGGTTCAAAAATTATTGGACACGGATACTACTCCTAGCTCCTTTGGTTCGTGGTTTGACGCACTTCAAAATAAATTGGGATGGACAATTAAAGGTCAGTTCCACTAAACTAACAAACTCAGCCCATACGATATAAAGTTTAAGAAAATGTTGAAATTCGTTGTTCGTTTAATAAAAAATTGGATTTGTGTGGTTCAAAAATTTTAATCCTGCACAAATCCATCCGTCAAATTCTGTCTCCGACTTTTGTCCGAATCCTTTTGCTTTTGACATGCTAATTTATTAGTTCTAAACTTACAAATAGTTTTTAATTTCTAATAATAATTCTTTTAATAGGCTATAGAAAATCTTCAACTCTGCTTATGTTCTCATCTCTTTAACTTCATAGCTCAAATCCTGGGGTTTATGATGCGTGAAATCTGGTTATAAGGCAGAAAACTCCAGTCGCTTGTGCTTGATGATTCGTTTATGGGGAATTTGATGTAAAAGAATCTTCATAAAAACAAAGTGATGTTCATTTAGCATTTTGAATATGCAGACTGCATAATGCACTCGTGATGAACTTCACTACATTAGTTTTCTAACGATGCGCAATCAATATGGAATAGGAAGAAAGAAATTCTAATAAATTTTAATCTCTGAGTTTTATGCTTCGATATTTTCAAAAAGAAATGAATATGACAGAAGAAAAAAATGTTTACTGTCAAATATTTAGGAAAACAAATATATAAAGCAAGAAAAAGGAGATTAATGACATAAAATTCAAAACGAGAAAGATGGGTCTACCCTGCCAATCCCGTTCACAGTGACCCATGGTGATTTTTCGTTGTCCCGGAAGAGCCTTCTTTCTCCTTTCCAAATATTAGACCCTGAAGCGTTTAATCTGGAGTGGGGTTCTATAGACTTCCTGTATTTTAGCATACAACAAATATTCGTCTTGGGAAGGAAGTTCTTCCTTTACCCTTTGCATGTGTAATTGATTGGGACTGTAGAACCCTCGACTATAAAGTTAAGTAAGCTAATAGCAAGTTTTGAACTTTGTTTGTAGTATTGAGCTCAATAATGTGTATGGGAACTGTTGGGTGAAAGTAAATAGCGGATCGGATGGGGGATCGAGTGAG
>WJEZ01001875.1:0-15378 GCA_009869925.1 Thalassaphorura encarpata
TAATAATTTTTATTATCTTGAAGTTATTATAAAATTGAATAATTCTTGTACCTTTTCCCATTGTGCTTCGGAATGACCATTTGTAATCAAGGCCAAATGATAACGTTTCCTCAGTTTAGTGAGAAGACGGAATGTTGAGTCAGGAACAGTTAAACTTGTGTTTCGAATATATTTCCACTTTTTATAAATGGAATCTGTAAAAGAAATAATGATATTTTATGACATGAAATGGTTCGGAAATTTTACTCAATAAAATTTACCAGCTAGTCCTTTGTATTCATCTCCTAGAACTTGACTCCACAATTGGAGACGCCATTCGTCCAAGTTTGGTTTTATTTTCTCGAAACATCTCATTTCATTTCGAAATCTTTCCAAAAAGTTCTTCGTCACGCCTTCAGCAATTAAAGAAGGTACGTTGTGCTCATTAGTAAGTATTTTTGCAATCTGAAATAAAGAGTTATAAAATCAAATATATTTTCTTGTACAAATCAAAGCTAGACGGAATTACACTTGTGTTTAGAATTCGGGTATTAAAATACTCATCATTTTATTTATGCCTTGAGATTTTACGCGTGTATGCTCGAGGGCTCGACTTATTTTTCAACTTAAACCATGATTTTAGAAGGCAGTCATCAAATAGAATGACAGATTTGTTTTAAAATACTTGGGTCTAAACGGATTGTATGGAAGAAATCTGAATGATAAAATTAAACTAGAAATTAAAATACACATGTTGGCAATTAATGGTAATTTTTAATGGATAAGCATAGAAATAAACGATATAAATTCATACCGTAGCTTCATAAGTATTCACTTTGCAATTAATCCACACAGAATTACAGGAGAAACACAATTGTACATTAACAGCACTTAAAATCTTGATTTTAATAGAACCAAAAATAAAATTATAGCCCTTGCCCTTAAAACGCAATCAAACAATTGTCAAAACTAAAAACGACCAGACCAATTATATAACAAGAAGTATAAGCAAATCCTGGAGATTATTTATCAGTCAAAGCTTTCTTCAATGCACGCAAATTATGACTCCCAGCCAATTCTGCTCCTTTTGTTTTGATAATATTTGACGCTTTGTCTCCACCTTTGAGAACTGCACAGAAAAAATCTTCATAGGCTGCCAAAGTGCTGGCATCAATACGAGACTTATATGCCTTAGATAAATTTGAAATAAGGGCTTCCAAAAATCCACTCTCTGCTGCAAAATCTCCCAACCAAGGCAAAATTTCGACGAGGGATCCAATCGTCTGAAGACACAAAAACCACATTTCCTTAATATCAGTCCAAACAGCTCGATAATTTGATGTAATTTCTAAAGATGCTGGACTCTGGGATTCATCTGGTAAATGAGCATCCCAAACAAATCTAACGACGGCTTGACCAAATCGAAAAACAGCATTATCTGTCCCATCTATAAGGCGACTTGCTTGAAATTCTTGCTCCGGAGTCAGCGTTCCTGCTGCTTTAGCATCTGTTGCTCTTTTTGTAACATGTAGCAGTAAAAGAAGTCCAAGAGATGCGACATTTGACAACAAATATAATTCTTCTTCTGGATTAGTCAACATTGGTAATGCTGAAAAGGCCCAACGCATCGTTTGTTGAAAAATAGGACTTGCAGACACCAATTCTGGATCCAAAACAGTAATATTGATGAAAAGATTGCAAGTGTTATTGAGTGCAGATCTGATTTTCAGAAGAGTTGATTTTATTTCTTCTACACTAAGCCCATCATCTGGTTCAGCTTTCTTTCCTTTTCCTGGTTTTCCTGGACGAGTCTTTTTCTCCAGCAATTCATTCAAATTTTTATAAACTGACCAATTATGAGTTAAGAATCTATTGAGCAAATCTTCTCCATTAGCCGCTAGGAGAATTTTAACTCCATTTTCCGACGCAGTCAAATGACAAAGTGCAGGGAGGAGCATGCAAAGAATTTCCGGGATAAGAGGTTCAATGGATTTCCCAGCTTCACTCCGGGCTAAACTTTCCATGCTTTGATTCAATTCTGCATCTTGATATGACTCAAATACGAGGCCAAGGACAAATGGCAATTGCTTGTAAACTTCTTCTTTTAGGGAAGCAGATTCCTCTGTGATTTAAAAAAATAACATTAGAACACAATGCATTTTTATAGCTTGTTCATTAAATATGTACTTAGATACTTACCGGCTAACCAAGCCGCAAGGCAACGAACCGAAGCACATGCCAACACCTTTTTCTTGGAATCCCAAAACTTGGCACTTTTCTCAGATTCATTGCGCATCAAATTGAGGAACCCTAATATAGCAGAAGACGCTCCTTTGAGAGAATGATAAACTTGCTCCTTCTGCTTGTCATCCAGATGTTCAAAATGGTTGCCGGCCATGAATCGAATCGTCGTTTCGATAATAGCATAGCATGATCCGATCAAATCATCCTTTGGAAGTATTTTGTCCAGAGTTCGATCCTCTAAAGTCATTCTGACTTCGATGCAGCTCAGATGAACTAAAAGCACCAAAAACTGATATGCTTTTGACCCTTCTTCTGAAGTTTTTAAGATCCATTCTACTCCCAACGTAGTGAGCATGATTGATGCTAATTTTAGAGCTGGATTTCTTTGCTTCTCTGTGATTTTACTTGATAAAATATCAATGAGACCCTTGAGAACGCTGTGAGGCCAAAACGCATTTTCGACATTATCTGCTGTCATATTATAAGTTGTCATAATTCCAGCCATGACACCACAAAGTTCAAATTTTTGATCAGATTGATCTGCTTCAAATTGAAGAGAAATTCGATCCATGAGGGTATTAAATCCTTCCAAATAATTTTCCCAAGTTTTGGTTCCAAGAACAGCTCCAATCCCTCGAATTACTTCGACTGCATCATCTGCATCCAATTTTGAGTAATTATTGACTAGCCTTGGCACAGCTCCTACTTTCACCAATGCTTGACTTCCTTTTTCAGTGGTTGCAACTGATTTGAGGCAATGATAGGCTTCGTTGACAACTACGAGAAGCTGATCATCATCTTCATTGTCATCATCAATACTTTCCGTGATTTTTAGAAAAATAGGAATAGCTTCGAGCATTTCAGGAGCTGCTGCTATAGTTGGATCTGAGCAGAATGTTGTAAGGACGCTGAGCGCAACAGATTTGTAGAGAAGAGCAGGACAATCTTCAGAAGAAGGAGACATTAGAAGCCGGAGGAGGAATTTAAATCCAATTGCATTAAAAAGGGCTAAATGATCTTCTCGGGATATTTTTGGGGCCTTGACAACTTTTGTGACCAAGAAAAGTGCAGCCATCTTCTCTGTGTCATTTTTTGCAGATTGGAGGGCAGCAATACATTTTTGCACGGCAGGATCAATTTTTCCAGCCATTTTATTCACTTGTCACTTCTTTAAAGATGATTAATGTTGGATTCCGTATTACACTATATGCAAAAAATTAACGAAGACCTTTAAAAATCTGTGGGGTTGAATGACGTCTTGCACTAGTGGCAATGGAATGCGATTTAATTTGAAAATAATGAAAATGTTCTTCCGCTTCCCTTTTCTAAATATTAGACGAGAAAGAATTTCTAACTGATATAACTGTTCTGAACCCAAAGGAAGTCATGGGCTTCCCAAAATACACTAAAATGGTGAGTCAAGAAATCCAAACGTCTGACTGACAAAAGGCAAGCGGGTAGTGCAAGCAAAACAAAAAAAGTTTCTTAGCATCTTTTCAGTGTAAACCACAATCTTCACGTCGAACCGAATGAGAACACTTTGGCGTTATTTTTAGAACAAGAATCTTCATTGAAATCCGGAGTTATATTTAACTCATCTACGCGGATCTTAGCATTTGCATCCTGCATCGCTGTCTGGCTCAAATATCTTCCAATTTCGTTACACATTAAGCGAGGGTGGGAGCGCAGCCTGGCCTAAAGTTGCAGCGAATCGGGTAAGAGTAAATCGGCATGGAATATGAAGATTTTAGTCTTAAGCTTAGCTGAGAAAGGAAAACGAAATTGATTAACCAAGCCAGGAACAGGAAAGAGGAGCATGTGTGTGCGTAATGGGATATTTTTCAGAAAGGAAAAGTAATAAAAAAACTGAGTTGGCAAGCTCTTTAATTTGTGGGCGTTAGTACAATCTGTGATTGGAGTTGACAAAATCCTGGCATTGTGTCTGATAAGTAACGTTTTAATACTATTTATCCCACGACACAGTTCCGGTTCAAGTAAAAAATAGAATATAAAAATTAAAATCTAAACTGTTGACGTGGCCAATGAAAAATAAAAATAAAGGTGGTGTTCAGCACAAAACCAAAAAAAATGTGTGCATGGAACATTTCATCTTTGACCTGCTGTATCAGCATTATACTCGAACGAGTCACCGGAAGTTCAGACAATTATTTTTTCTCTTTTGCTGTCGTTAATGAGTTGGCAAGCTCTTTAGTTTGTGGGCGTTAGTACAATCTGTGATTGGAGTTGACAAAATCCTGGCATTGTGTCTGATAAGTAACGTTTTAATACTATTTATCCCACGACACAGTCCCGGTTCAAGTAAAATTAGAATATAAAAATTAAAATCTAAACTGCTGACGTGGCCAATGAAAAATAAAAATAACGGTGGTGATCAGCACAAAACCAAAAAAAATGTGCATGGAACATTTCATCTTTGACCTGCTGTATCAGCATTATACTCGAACGAGTCACCGGAAGTTCAGACAATTATTTTTTCTCTTTTGCTGTCGTTAGCCTGTTGCATCTTCGAACTTGTGAAATTTTCCATCTCTATTTCACACATGAAGAATAACAGGATAAGCCTGAGATCATTCAGCTGTGACTTTCCAGCGAAATCCGTCAGACGGTCATAATTCTCTTTTCTTTCACACAAGCCATAAACATGCTACTAATTCCCGGAAGGTTAAGTTCATGACACTACAAGGTGTACTGAAAAAATATTCTGAAATAGCAGCCTTACAACGAAGGAAGGGGAAAAACATTTTCATTTCAAAGTAGATGATAAATAGTAGAAGTTTAACACTTATTACCTTGAATACATGAAGCTGTTCCAATCACGATGTGGGAATAATTAAAACAAATCAAATGCAAAATTCTGTATTAAAAAAACTCAATTGTTTCATGATTTTGTAGACCGGTGAATTTATTCGTATCCAACATGTGGAATTTCAATTTGCCGCTTTGCGGTACACGGCATGGGGAAATGCGAAACGAATTAATTTTATTTTGTGCTTTCTCCTCATTTCTTTTGCATTGACGATTGACTGACCTGACCATTGACCGCGTTCATCAGTCCAAAAGTCCATCCTCTTTTTATCACTTCTCAATTTGTCTGAAAGGATTTTGGACTTTTTATCTTTCATGCGTTTCATTCAACTCACTTAAAATGTGTACACAAACCGAAAAACGCATTACTTTATCTCAAGACTAGAGAGTAAAGTTCAAAGTACAACTGGGCCAACTCTTATAAGTATTCTTAATTTTTGCAGTCGTAAGTATGAGGACTGCCTTCCTAGAATGGTAATCTGTAAGGTCACGTCAAGAAAAGTAGCCCAGGTTGTTAATTTCCATAAAATTATTCATCGGAAAATAGTGATGAATCAACAGTTATTTCTGCTTGGGTCATTCATTCGGGTGGGCTAAGAGACTTCAAAACTTGAAAGTACAAGGGAGTTTTGCATGAGCAGCTAATTCTGAATTTTCATTTCCCTTGTCATTCATAAATGTGAACGTAAATGTCAATTCCAAGTATAATTTATTGACGTCAAGACTTCATGAAAATGCGACGTTAGTATTTCTATTCGTTTCCTGTTGTTCACTTAAATTTTGTCCGTTAATCCATTCTCTTATAAATGAAAGCGATTGGGAAAGATGTCCGTTTCATTTCATCTATCCTAAAGTAATTTTGTCGGATTTCAAAAATTTCTGCAATCTCTTGCTATTAATTCAAATCATTCGTTATATGTTCTAAAAAATTCTCTAGGAGTGATGGTCAGGTTTCGTTCGATGACAGTCCCATGATTTAAATAAGAAATGTGAGATTGCTTATAGAACTTATAGAATTTTTGTGGTGCTTTATACTACAACAGTGAACCACAAAATTGCTCGTGCTCCTTCGTAATCAATCATGCTAATTTTGCTTAGAATTGTTTACGTATGTAAGAGAGTTCGTGAGGTCAAAACTACGTTGCTTGCTACAGTCGGATGTAACTGAATATCTATACCTCATTTCATTTTTTTGTCATTCTTATTATTTATATCTGTTCAACTGTAAAAGCAGTAGTAAAGGCTTGCTGCTCATTCTTGTAACTTCGAGTCTAAATCAGAGCCGACAGCGACCTTTGTACTGACACTGAACTTTAAACTTGTTTGGTCAATTGACGATTACAATCAAATCACATCACAATGACCAATGCCGCTAAATAAATAATCTCTTCACCTCACCGCGTTTAGAATCAAATGAAATTGGACTATTACATGATTAGCTCAAGTCAAGCTTAACAAGTGCTTGTCAAGTCGAGTCACTCGTCATGAATCAATTGGGAATTGTAATGTAATATTATTCATTTCAGATTGAATAAAAAGTCAATGTCAATCCATTGCATTATTGTTTGATTGATCTGTGCTTGTGCATGACATGTTCGAATATTGAATTACGAAAGCTGTGCAACTTTTTAAGGTTACATTCTCATGTCATCCACGCTTACTTGAGGCACGAGCACGAGCTTCCTGTCTCAACCCAAGGTTGATATAAAACAAAGGAAGGAACAGTAAAAATAATCTTGCCTAAATTGTCTAATTTTAAAGTTCTTAGTATGAGGGCAGTTAGTAGAAACTTATTACATTTCAAGGGCCTAAAATCCAGTGAGAAATATCTCAGCGTTCAGATTAAAAACTCGGAAGACTCGGATGTTCAGAAGTCGTGGGGCTACTGGAGACAATGCATTTTCACTTATATTTCAATAAAATCTAGAGAACTAATAAACAATAAATTAAAATATAAAGAAAATAAGCTTTGAACCTAAAATATTGTGCAATGATTACTAATTAATAAGTACACGAGATATAATCACAATACATTTTCTACAGCACATTTTTATTCAATGCACTGGTGATGAGTTGAAATGAATTGGCATTGGCAGTGGCATTACGAGAAACTCAAACTCACAGTTTCTCAAAATTGAGCGTAACATTATCAACTTTGGCTGAAATAATTTCTCCTGACTGGAAAAGTGTATAATTCCGACTAAAGTGATTAATGGAATGAGGAATTACCTTTGCACAAGTACTCAAATCCGCCTTCCGAGTTTCGATGAGCGTGTTATCCAAGTCAAAGAACAGTGCACTGATTTGGTTCACTGATGTTGGCCCATCACCGATTTTTCGTACACGGCATAAATTTTTATTGGATTTGCTCTCCGAGTTATTATTGTTATTAGTGCTCATTTTGAATGAAATTTTAAAAATCCGAGTTTCGATGAGCGTGTTATCCAAATCAAAGAACAGTGCACTGATTTGATTCACTGATGTTGGCCCTTCACCGATTTTTCGTACACGGCATAAATTTTTATTGGATTTGCTCTCCGAGTTATTATTGTTATTAGTGCTCATTTTGAATGAAATTTTAAAATCAACGTCTATCAAGTAACTGTATTTCGTAGTGTATCTGTATTTTGTGTCGTTTTATTTTTAATTTTGCAGGTGCAGGTGACTCAAACCAGGATTTGGATTAGGCTTACGCTTTGAGCTACTTCCTTAGTGAGTGTTCTTGACAAGCGTCCAACTCCAAATTAATGCTTTCTGAGTTCAGTGCTCATCCTAAATAAGCTTTATGCGGTCTGTCTGTAGATAGCTATGAGCAATGGGCTCAGTCAGAACCTCGGCTATGGCTTGCTTAAACAATAAATTGTTAATCTACAATTGGGGTTAAAATCCATTCCAGAACGAGTACTACTAGCCGACTTTATAATTAACTAGGCCTAATAATAAAATAATATATTATTGAGCATAATCAGGACATAATGCTGAGGCTGAAAACAAAACAAGCTTGCTAGTGGTAGTACACACAAAGAATATTGTACCGCTAATGAGAAACTTTATTAATTAGCTTGTTAATGGCGGAAAGTCTGACTCATTACGCCAAAGAACTAATACAGGTTACACAAACAAACACAAACGTCAAACAAAATATTATACAATCCGAGTTGTGACGCCGGCAAATGCTTAATAATATTTTTCGCGTCATTTTTTTTTCGTGAAAAGAGGATAACGCACATTTGTGACTTGACTTCGACGAAGTTTAGTCAAGTTTTAAGTCACGTTTAGAACAGGAACTATTACAGTACAAACATAAAAATATCATTTATTCTTTCTTCAACTTTTAATCAGTTCTCACAATTGGAATACTTTGAACAACAACAGTATGTGAATACTTAGATAAAATTTACAGGATTTAACGCGTACTAGTTGTTTGTATTTTCTTTTTGACATAATTGAATGCCTGAAATTGATAATCTTAGAAAACGAACAAATTCAGCTAATTGTTCAAAATATTTATTCCTAAAAAATGAATTAATGCTTTGGGGCAACAACGTAGAAAGTCTTTGAAGGAACAAATAGTTTCTCTTGGGGTTCTTGATGAGACAAATGAGGAAACTTCTGCTCGGACCACATTTGTGTGAACATCTGTGGGTTCTGAAAATTTAGAACAATTATTATCGAGTTAATTAATTGCAATAACATTATATGCATTTGGTAAATGAGTAAAGTAATTTGTGGTTTATCATAATCATACCTCATATGACCCATGAGGATCCTCAGACTCTACTATCAAATCGCTCGGTGATACAGACCTTTCTTTGCCAAACATCTCATCCAAATCGTATTCATAATCATATTCCGTTTCAGGATCTTCAGGTTCTTCGGATGGCAATTCGGATTGAGTGACCTGTATGTTAAAATTTATCCAATTCATATTTTCAGTTTTCCAAATTCTACTATTTATATAAGAGACATACATGAATCATAAAGTCCTTATAATGTTTCAGCATCACATTTGGAGGAATCAAGTTCCAGTCTCGACTAATGCTGTCCAATTCGATCTATTCCAAAATAGCAAACAAAACATATGCAATATAATTCTGAATCATTATTTATTAGCCATATCTTAAATCCTTACCGTATCTGAGTCAGACTCCTCAGATTTGTCGAAATTATACGCATTATTTACTTGATACTTGTGTATTTTAGGGTATTTTCGCAACGAGTATTTCAACAAATCCAGCGTATCTCGACGATATGGTTTTATAAGTGGCTTCAATCGTTTTTTCGGTAGTGGCCCACAAATAAGGGTGTTAGGCATATTCTTGACAATGTAGATTGTACCTGAACAGCAGATATTGGAATTTAATAGCTTATTTATTAGAATTATAGAGACCTAATCAGTCTACTGACCATATTTATTTCTTCGAGAGACCATAGTATAGTCTCCAACGTCAAGCTTTTGAGTCTTTCCATGAAATTCTGTCTCTCGAAACCGAGCCTCAAGAGTTTTCGTACGAAGAATGACTCTCAATTCAGGAATGACAACATGATGTGACAATTTAAAACTTTCATCTAACTCATAAAACATCCATGCTTGATCCATCGGTGGAACTGGTAACTTTAACCATGGATACATCGCAGCAGAGTCGCCTGACATCGGTGCATACACATTAGCCGTTGGTACGCATTCCCACGGTGGAACTGGTAACTTTAACCATGGATACATCGCAGCAGAGTCGCCTGACATCGGTGCGTACACATTAGCCGTTGGTACGCATTCTCTTCGTATACTCCAGCGTAAAAATGATAAAATCGTTCCATTTTCCCGTATGATGCAACAAGTATTCTCTTCTCTCATTTTTACAACTGTTAAAAACAATGAAGTCAATTTTAATATCGTAAATAACTATTGGAATGTCTTAGTAAAATACCTTTTAAAGGACTTGCTGTCGCTTTCATTTTATATTGGTTTGGCATTGGCTGTCCTAGAGGAATATTCTTTCTAAATAAATTCCCTTTAGATGTGCTTTTCACTGCGACTTGTCTCCTAAAGAATGTCGTCCTGAAAAAATAAGAACTTATGAATAAAATACAAATAACAGTAAACATAGACAATTTAAGTAAAAAATTCTTACTTAATCCGTTGAGTTGGAGCACAGTTAGTCAAGCGAGTTAAGCGGACGAAACATGGTCCACACTTGTGCATTCGACGAAGAAGAGAATGATTGTACAAATACCTAGCAGAAATTATTGGTTTGTTAGATTTAGATTTCAAATCAAACTTCCGTTGCATTGGTCTGAATCGTTGAGGAACGGATGGTGGTAGTGGTGGTAATAAACGTGGAGCTAATGGTGCAGGTCTTGGCCTTGGCTGCTGCTGATGAATTGGCTCTCGCTCTGGTTGACGAATAACTTGCTTTTGTTTCGGAGGTCTGATAATTTCACCCTTATGTTTCAAATTCAAGATTTTGAATTTGTTTTCACTCTTCACATTTTGAACCTTTTCCTTTTGGATTTGTGATGATGGTTTTCCAGTATTATGGGAAGGACGTTTTCCTTCATCCATGACGAATTCATTTCTTAATCTGGATGGTGGTTGTACATTTCGTTTGGAGCGATTGGTTATCAAATTTCCAGCTTCAAAGAAAGACTGCCTCTTGGTGCTTGCCAATGTTTTCGCCTAAAAAGTAGAATAAGAACATGTATTAAAATAGTTTATTGTAATGTAAATAGATGATAAATCTGGACAAACATACCTTGACAGTGAACTCAACATCTGAAGGTTCATTCATAGTTCGGCCCAATTCTTTCCAGTTAAGAAGACTGACACGAGGGCGAAGTCTTGACCTTATGTCGCTATCATCTGCTACTGCTGGAGTAAACTTGAATGGGCACCAACATCCAAAGAAACATTTTGGTCTTCCACAATGGGATCTGTCTACGTCGGCACTAAGAGAATCGCAAACGCACCCAAGACGACAATGTGGCTGAAGACAATTTGAGTCTTGCATTTCCTTAGAAGATTTGCGTTCGTATTGAACCAAAGCTTCAGGATCAAAATCTAAAACAACGTCGGATTCCTTTGTATAGGTCGTATAATTGATTCGGACGAGCTTGTTGTTAATGAGAAGTTTATTATTTCCCAATCTAATGACTTCTGGCTCTTCATCTTCAAACCACTTTTTGTTCATTTTGTTAATTGTTGATCTAGCCGAAATACCAAACATATTTTCCTTCTCTTTCGCAGTTTCACCTCCTAACGCTGAATTACTTGATTCGTCATCATTCAAAAGTGTCCTGCTGCACCCAGGTTTCTCACCATCTTCAACCAGACCAGATTCAGGAATCAGTCCTGCTACACTTTCTAGGTCAAATTCTGGTGTTTCAATGAACGTAGAAGTAGAACTTGAATGAGCCGGAATTTCTTGAACCATAGCAGTAGCCGTCTTGCAACTTGATCCAAACTTATCCCCATCGTCTAATGTTGAATTCATAGTGGCTGAGTTTGAAATCAATTTTGTCTCATCATGTTTTGGCTTTGGTAGCCCCACTTGTGTTTGATTGATGGTTGAGGTTGGGGCTGATGCATCTGATTTGAGATTATTATAAAAAGGTACGGCCTTGAAAAATTGGTCTCCTCTCTCCCTCAGGGGAACCAGGTTCTTGGATTTAGGAACCAAATGCAATGAATCTGACGGCTTGACTATTTTCCTGTGTTTAGTATTTGAAACTTGATTTGATGGGTAATGGAATTTCTTTTTACGCTTCCCCGAATAATATTCAGTCTTGACTTTCTTAACCACCAGGCATTTTGGAAGAGCCCGTACGCAAAAATTTGACAACTCCTCTGTTATGAGCTGTAAATCGTCACCAGAATCCTCTGCCGAATTGAATTCATTGCTCATATGGTCACCAACAGTAGTTTTCTTACTCATCAGTCTACTAGTGTTTCCTTCCATTGATCTATCACTCGATTTTGAATCGTAAATAGAGTTTGCAGCAGTGGCAGTAGAAGTAGAAGCTGGGGTTCTAGGGCTACCCTTTCCAACGTGTTTCTCATTCGGTTTTTTCGGTGACAACTCAGACTCGTACGTCAAAAGGCTCCCACTTTTTTCTGACCTATTGCAAATATGAAAAATTACAAATATTGCATTTGAATAGATCAATCAAAAAATATTGAAATAATATCAATAAATTAATGTATTCTAACATGAGTAAAACAAAACTTTCTATTTGGCTTATGCTTTACACTTAAAATTTTGATAGAGCTAAATTAGGCAAAAATAACTTATCAAATCAGATTTAACTGAAACGTACCTGATTAGAGACTTCATGTTGGATCCAGCTTTTGATCTTTTGGGCCTCACAGCCCAGGAAGAATCATTGTTGCTTTCAATCTGCCAATAACTACCGCTCAAACCACTCTCAAGTGTGAAAGGTCGTTTCTTATTACTCCTCTGATGGGAATCAATTGATTTGTCATCAGTAGGACTATGCTCATCAGTATGAGAACTATCTTCAATATTAGTAACTGTCGATGACGACGGCGTATTCCATTCTTGCCCTTGACTTGAGGAAGCATTTTGAACATCTCTATCTTTCTGGGTTTCACTTTCGGGAAAACTAGGTCTCCGTGGAAGGGGGTTAGATTCAAGGGTCAAAGGGGCATCTTCACGTTCTTCGGGCAAATGGTCACCAACAACACTTACGTCTACTTGATATTTTTCTGACATTTCTCGAATCAACTCGTTGAAAGCATTGTCTACATCTCCAGCGGGTGTAATTTCTTGTGAATTTTTGTCTAGATTAACTGATGAGTCCGCTACACCTGACCCACTGAAGCAAGCCTCAATTTCATCAGCATTGTAAGATCCCAATTTTGAAAATTCATCCAACTTTGCGGCTGAACTATCATCATACTTATTTGTATGCAATCCACTTAGAAGATTGCCATCACCGATTCCAGCATGGAGTGCGGCAACAATGCTATCATTTTCAGGAAAATCCATATCATCCCCTAAACCCATGGCCATGTCTGAGTCACTCAGTTCATTAAACGGAATTTCATATTCCCCGCTTTCAAACGTACGATTATGAAGCCCTAAATCCAGAGTTTCGACTCGGGCGTTAGGCTTGGGTGTCGAAGTACTCCCACGACGCTTTGGTTTAATCGCGTCAAATGGTAACAATTTTGGCATTTCTTCATCAGCCTGAACAGAATCTTTTGTATTTACATTCTCTGCTGCAACAACAGGTTCCAATTTCGGGACTTCAACTTTACGTGATTGGCGTCTGGTCGCCATTCTAGTTGGCTGTGGGCGAGAATTGTCTGATGCTCCTTTTTTCATTGTAATAAAATAACAAACACTCTGGGAACACTTGGGGCTGTACACTGAAGAACTTAAATAATAGAGACGCGTCTGGTTTAACACTCTTGTGTTTCTACTTTGTTATTTTGAGGAACTGACTCCTTGTGTAGTGCAGCAAATAAAAAATGTAAGCTTCATGTAGCTCCTCACATGGGATGTGCACTCCTTAGCCACCGCGTTGCTTTTAAATTGAACCACGTCAATGGAGTCGAGTTGGGGTACTGGTGGTTGGTGGTTCGTGAATCGTGAGGCGAGGAATGGAGCTCTCCTCACCGAATTTGAACAACACAAAATCCCAAGGCTTTCCTAACGCTCACTCGACCATTTTATATTAACTAACACAATGCACAGTCTAGACCTCATGAACGTGAAATTATTTAATTGTAGAGTAGACGCACCGGAATAAAATTATTTATGGTGCTCGTATATGACCTGACCTAACCTAAAAAATGTCAAAGTTCTGGAGCTCGATAATTCTGAAAATCCTTAACACCCTATTTTTTGTCTCTTTTCTTTCCGGATCATCAAGTAAGTCACAAGGTCACGACTGTCACGACGTGACCAAGACAAGGAAACACGCAAGCAATTACGTCTTTTAACGTTGAATCCAAAAGAATCTTTTGAGCGCGGAAGGATAAATTCACGAGTTTGGCGTCAGACTAAAAATGCATTTGAGAAACTTTCAAAAAATGGGCACGCGCCGAAAGTTCGAATATTTTCAGGTCAGAGAACCCTGCTGAAACTAATTATTAGTGTAAGGATTTATTAAACACTTTCCATTCACCGTATTTAAAATGGAGCATTTTTCGGTGTAACACCCTGAATTTGCCGAATTATTTTAGAGGTGAGGAGTGAGGACANGATTAACTCCCGTTCCCGTCAGGACTAAATTCTTGATTTCCCAGCCCACTTGGGGTAGCCATTTGCAAAAATTAGAAAGCTCAATATTATTGCACAATAAATTCTGGAAGAGTTCGAAGGGTAATCTTAAGTCTTAACTGCATGGAACATCATAAAGAAACGATGCATTTGAACAGGCTAACAAAACGTCAAAGATCATGTAGTTAATATTTCACACTGATGATCTGGGGGGTCGATCTGACCTTTAAGGAAATGAGTCTTAACTGCAAGGAACATCATAAAGAAACGGTGCATTTGAACAGGCTAACAAACGTCAAAGGTCATATAGGTAGTTAATATTTCACACTGATGATCTGGGGGGTCGATCTGACCTTTACGGAAATGTTCCGTTGTTAGTTTAGATGAGCTAAACTTAGATTGGATTGATGATGATGATAATCGATCTTAGTGAATCAATTTGAGAATGAGATTCGAATTGAAAAAAAATCGTCCCCAAACTTAAATATGCCATAGGATTTTCTTTTCTTTGACTTGGGTCACTTTGCTAAGGTGATCGAGCCTAAATGTTCTAGAGTTTTAGCAGGTTCTGTGATTTTAATTTGCCAGGGTTTACGATTTCTCAAAAACTACTGACAAAGAAACATTTTGACATGTTGCTTGTCGTACGTACCCCAATCGTATCGTACATTCATACATATTTTTTTCTAATTACATTCGTTGGAGTCCCCAGGCAGGACAGGAATAAGTCAAAAAGAAATCACATGTCCAATTTTCTTCCAGTCGTCCCCCCTGGCAAATTAAACTTTCACGGGTTAAGCTAAATCCCATGCCGATTTTTCCATTTTGCAATTTTCTTCGTCAAGGTCTCCGACCGTCTGACCCAAACGTTCATAAAGTTCCTAAATCTTACATGTAAGATGATAGATATTTAGCTTAAAAAACCTATCTTAAACCACTTCCACGGGGAGAATTGGAAACATTTTGGGTAAAATATCAAAAATTTGTATTTAAAAAAATTGTGATTTCAACAGGTAAGTACTTGTTGCTCATCTCATTAATTAAACCGGTCATGAGTCATGACGAGGTCACTGGAAAACCTTAA
>WJEZ01001876.1:0-15374 GCA_009869925.1 Thalassaphorura encarpata
GACACAAATGAATCTTAAGATTTGCCTCAAGGATAGCCAAGCAAGCACCAAACAGTCAGACCAGACCTGGCGCTAATAATTTTCATCCAACTAAATAATCAACGTCCGATGGAATTAATGATAAGGAGGAAGACTGGTAGCTGATTTTTGAAAGACAGCACAGCACAGCTCAGCTCTTGCACCCTCATCTTGTCTGTAAATCAAAATTTACAGAAGAATTTACATCGGACGCCAGGCAGGGTTCCGACACTTGAGAATGTCTATTTCTCAAGTAGTAGTCAGTCTTCTTCGCCTCCTTCATCATCTCAAATATCTTGTCGATCTCTCTCAGTGTTTGAGCAGCAGGTGCATCATGCATCATCCTCCTCTGTACTACGTATCTCAAACATGATTACACATTATGAATTGTCTCATTTAATTTAGGAAAAGAAAATATGTTTCTTCATTCCAAGGCAAGGCAAGGCAAAGGGTGAGGAAAAGATCTGGAGCAGAACGGACGATCCGATGAGGAGGTAAATGTAAAAGACAAGAAAAAAGATTTTGGTCCATGGCATGGCTTGGCTTGGCAAGAGAAAAAGATTTGTGCTGAGTCGTCGTAATTGTTGAAACTGCCAATCAGTTCCTTGACAGCGGCGAGCTTCTCTACTCAGCATGGGGCATCTTCATGCTCCTACTTTTTCTATTTCTATTCACACTCAAATGCACTGGGCTGGATAGCAGCAGCAGCTAAGCTTCCAAAAGAAATTCTTATATTGGACTCTGAACAACAGGACGCTGGAAATGAACATTTTTAATCCTTTAGTGCCAAGCAAAGCCAAGAAAGAGAAAGGATTTAATTTTAGAGATACTTAATTCGGTTCAGAAGGAATTTATTAAACTGGGCAAAAAATGTATGACCAGACATGTACGCAAAATATAAGAACCGAACTCTTCAATGATTATTAGATTTTTTTATTAATTAGGAAAAATCATTACCTCAAATGGTATTTTCAAGCTGATTTATTTTTTGCCAATTCAGATACCGAAAAATTTTAACCAATCGGAGATCAAGAAATTCAAATTAAATTCAGAATTATCAGATTCAATCAGTAATATCTGAAGTGAATCCAAATTTTACACTATTAACCAAAATCCTTCATTTTGGTGCAATTCAGTAGCCGAATCCTGAGCTCAGCACAACATGGAAGCCCCAATCAGTCAGTCAGTTAACTAATCTTGCTAATTTTATGCACATGCAGACTAGACAGGTAAGCAGGAGACCCATTTGCACAATGGATTCACTCATTGTCATAAATGTCCATTGTTAATTTCTCCTAGTTAGCAGGAAGCAGGATTTTCATTTCCCCTCTCATTATCTCAAAGGATTGACAGAAATGGATAGGATGAGGATAGGAAACAAAATAAGGAAGATGAATGTATCATCATCATCACTCATCAATTCATTCCTATTATTCCAACCACACAGATCAAATAGCAATGGCAATGGCTAATTGCGGTCCGCAGCCTGGATAGAATGTCACCCATCAAACCAAAGCTGCCATGCCATGCCATAGCCATGGGTTATTCTGTCAAATTCACTTACACCATGTAATGGAGAAAGCAAAACCACACAGGCTTGCACGCACACACGCCAGCCATGGTAATAAAAGGGATAGGCAAGGCAAAGGCAAGTATTGCTAGGATTTGACTGAATCCTTTTATCTCTAAGTAAGTAACCAAGTAGGAAGAATGATAACGAGGGACGATACTGTACAGATTTGTATCAGTTACTTTGCCATGGGTATCAGAATCCAAACTTTGAAGTTGAAGTTGTCTCCACATGCGGCATACGCTAATTGGCTCACTTTCCCCAATCATATAAACAAGGAAAGCTAAGCTAGAGCAGAGCAGGAAAATGTACAATCCGATTGTACAGTACAGATCCCGGGTAAGGGTAAGCCACAAATTCGCCTCAGGAGAGAAATGGGCCGTATCTCAATGCTTAGCAGATAAAATACGAAATACTGTACTATGCAAAATTGTTTATTTTGGTAGATTTTTAAAGAATTTTCGGTAACAAACGGTGTACTCAATTTTCACTACATCTTGTCGACAGACAAAATTTTAAACCTACCTGCTTCATATGTAATATATTTATGTGTAATAATTGTTTAGTCAATGACGCTCTGCGTTTCTTTCAGTCAAGTCCAATCTTCCATTTCCAAAGGAAAACTTGAATTTTCAAACATTTCTTCTCTTCAAAATTTGTAAAAATTGAAGTATCTGAATAAACACCCAGAATTCCTTTAGACGAAGCAAAATTCAGCCATGTTCGTTCCAAATTAATACACATGACCTCCCCTTCATTAAGCCAATTGGATAACATGAGAACGTATGTACGTAATGATATAATAATTAGTTGCAGTTCAATTTACTATATGAAGGATTCTAGCTACGCATTCCGATCTGATCGCCATCATCGTAGCATCGCTCTTGGCCAGTCAGGGAATGAATTTGAGATTGCGGTGTGATGTGAAATGAGAATGAGGTAAAGCAAAGTAAAGGTCTCCTTGGCCCTAGTAGTCCTATCAGTAGTTGTATCAATGGGACTGAAACGAGTTTTCTCAGCATGGGTCTTCAAACCAAAGAACCTCACATCATCATCATCATCATCATTACCATCAAGATTCAAACTCAGCAGCAGCAGCAGCGGCAGAATTCTGTCCAACGGAGCAAACATAATACACCAAAATATCCCATCAAGGGTCCTCGGCTCAACCAAAAACCAACCGACAACATGTATTAAGGAATAAGGAACAGAAAAGATCCCAAGATTACGTTGCAATTATGCAGGAGGTAAGAAGAAGATGAAGGAAGGAAGGTAAGGTAAGTAACCTGAGGAAGAATTTTTTTTTCAAACACATTAAGAAAAGTAAGTTGTTTGTGGTTATCATCCTCTGACCGCTGGTTCCGACCGAATGGTCATTGCTACTAATCTTGAGCTTTAATCTCACTTTTTCATTGATTTCATAAAATTTATGGTTAAAGGAAAGAAAATCAACTTTGGATTATGAGAACTTTTTAATTTCTATAATTACGCAGAATACATATCCATGTGAATAATTCAATTTAATCATTAATCTTACAGTATGTTTTAAAACAGATGATTTGGCTGCCTCTTCCACCTGGACTAGTACTACATAATCTGAATCAATTTCTTGAGCTGCAAAACCTTGGCCAAAACTGCCGTAGGACCAAATCGAAATCTCATTGTCATCCTTAATGCATAATCCATGATCAAAAGAAGGAAAAAGTGATCCACAATCCACACTGGCAATTCGTTTCACTTTTCGTCTCAATTCCAATCTAATCAGCCAGGCAGAAGTTTCGACGATAAAGTCGTCAAGAAGAGGTGGCTGATTCTCCGCCTGCAAATGCAAAACCATGGAAAACATGCTATGCGTCATTTGTCTCAAATTAAAATCCAAGGAACCAAATGAGCTTTCCGCCTCAGTCCCTTCCCAAAAACTTAATCTGTTCTACGTGCGAAACCAAACGCCTTCCTAATACTTGTAGTCGTACAACAATGGATAATAATGTCATCACTTGAGCTGAATTTTGGATCTGAGCAATGTGAAATTCTAACCTTCAAAAATCAAACCCTAGGAACCTTGTTAAAATTTTTAGTTTTCTTAATTATTCCAAAAACTGACAACCTTATTTTTTTAAAGTGAAGTCAACAACACAACACGTGCTAGCTATTTAATAGCCCTTGTTATCATCATCGCCGTCATTATGATTATTTTCTTTATCTCCTTAGCCCACTGCTGACAAGTCGGACAATAAGAATAATGATAAAATAAGAATACAATGGAATGTAGTAGTAAGTAAACTAGTAATAATGTTGTGTTGTGCATTGGCATTGTCAGTATCAATAGGTGCTGCTCTGCTACTCCTGACTCAATTGTAATAGTTAGTCAAGTCAAGTTAAGTAAGTCGTAACAAAAAGCAAGGCAAGGCAAAGGTAGGTAGATTGCTGCAGATTGCAGAAGAAGAAGAATGAAAATGAAACAATAAAAGTGCTTCAAAATGGCAATGGCAAGGCAAACAACTTTCATTCATTCATTCCACCTTGTTTGCCAATATTTACAAGCTTAATTAAGTTGTAATTATATTCTTCTAATTAACTGTCATTTCATTTCATGGCATGGCATAGCATTGGCCGAATTTCAGGGTGCAGACGAACGTGAATTAAGATCCTATGCCATTTTTTATTTCAAGTCTAATTTTGAGCTGATTTTGAATTTTTCTTTAAGAATTATCGTTTAAAACACTGAAAATTTGTTAAACTAATGTCTGTTTGCCCACTTTTTTCGAATTTTATGTTATGATTAATTTTATTGATTATTTTGAGTCTTTCGTCCTGTGTTAAGTTCTACTTCTGAATTTTACTTGACTATTAGCCATGTCGTGGTCGTGGGTTCCAAATCCAAGTCGTGAAAGAGTTGAGAAGGAAGGAAGGAAAGTTGGGGCGATTGGCCCGGGTGGCAATGGGAATGGGTAGAACGGAGGAACGGTGACATGACATGGCAAAAGAGCTAGAAGTCTAGCCGAAGCTGAAGCTGAAGCTAGAGTTCGTGAAAGAGCTAATGGGAAACCCTTGTGCCATGCCATTTTGTCATTTCCGTCCATCAATGTCTATACACATTCCTTTTTAGTCTCTCTCTCGCGCTCGCCTTCTTCCTTCAAAAACATTATCGACTAACTCTAACTCTAACAACTCTAGAGCAAAGTGCTTAGCTACCGTTACTGCCACTGCCACCCTCACGAACTCTGACTGACATTACATCCGTCCGCCCTAAACAGCGTCAGAATAGAAGCTAATAAAATTACATTAATAAAATTATCCATAATTTGGTAAATCTGGGGAAAATTTTAATATTGCCTTGTTTTGGCATTAAATCTACATCAATCTGATCTCTTACCCCTTCCCACGCCTCGGCGTGAATGAATTATTATTGAGTCTATGTTTCTACAAGGCTTTGGCATTGGCAGTAGTGTTTGGCTTAGCAAATAAATCGATCCTCTCGATTTAATCTAGGGAGGAAGAAGAACTCAGCCGAGCAGAGCTGAGCCGAGCTGGGTGTACTTAGTAGGTGCTGACACGAAATTAATGAAGGATTATTTCTCCAGGGACTGTCTCAAGTTGATACATAATCCCTCAAGGGATAAATCCAATCCAGTTCGATGCAATTCTCCCTGTCCAAATACATTAGGCTAGGCTAGGCTGAGTGAAAGCGAACTCGACAAAATGTTCACATCCTAATATCACCTAATAAATGACATAACCTTTGACCTTTCAATCGATAGGCTATGAATGTAGGAAATCCATCACTTGGATTTACACGAAAGACGTAAATTTTCTAGGAAGCTCTGAGTAGAAAATACGTCTATTACTTAAAACATGTTCTGAAATTATATAATACAAATTTTTAACTAGATTCTTCCGACTTCTTCTGCAGATAGGAAAAGTTATACAATAGTGATAAATTGACCCAAAATCTCACGTGTGGCAAGTGGCAATATATCACCGGAAATGAGTAATTTAAAAGTTCTCACTTGCTTAGGTCGACCGAAATTGTTAAAAACTAACCCTACCTAAAATCTTATACAGATTTCCTTGATAACTCCGCTGCGATATCGTTGTTGTTGTCTTAATTCGAGTTCGTAGCTCGTAAGACCCATCCAAAAAGAAAATTCAACAAGGAGCTTCTAATTTATGATCTGTGGATGATAGCACTTGGGTTGAGCCGATGCCTGACGATGCCAGTGTGCAAATATAACACAACACAGGAGTAGTAATAAAAATATGAAGGTGTGACTCATAAAAATTACCTCCGACAGGTAAGGGTCCGTAAATTATGAAATGCAGGAGCATAGTAAAGGCAGTGAAGTGAGATTTCTTCATTTCAAAATATTGTTTCTGGACCCGCAGTGCTAGAGAGATAAGAAAAGGTCAGAAATCTTTGGCTTCGGGTGGATCAAACAATGAAAGAAACATACTGTTAAATATACTTTTAAAATCAACCAACCCCACATGAAGGAACAGGATGGTCGTAGTAAAAAATATCATCTTCATATTCCTTCCTCACTAGTTCGTTAGAATCCATGATCATCAACTTATGACAAATAACGAGTTAACACAACCGTAAAACTTTCTGTTCTGAAAGAAATGGTCAAGTCCAAGTCAAGTGTTAATCTTTCGACCGAATGGTCAGGTAATTTTAGCAGAAAAAGTGATGTATCAGCATATTTTTTTAAAATTCTGAATGAAAATATTAAAAACACACTTGTAACAAAAACTCAATTCCAAAACATATCGTAGAATCTTTCATAATTTGTGTAAAAATTAATTCATGGTACGGTCGTTCAGTCCGCATGTGAAAATTAGTGAAAGTAACGCGTTTAATTTGTCGAAATCCGTGCTAATGGGTCTAATAAATTATTTCATTTAATTTTGAATGCCCATCCTTACTTCCTTAGACTAATAACCCATGTTCCCCTAACTTTGTCATTTGTCCGACTAAAATTACCCTCTGAGCTCAACAAAGACTAAAAGAAAGGAAATAGGGGGATGCTAAAAGTGAATCTCAATCTCAATCCAATCCGGTAGAGTAGACGACCAGAGCAGACCACTCTTCAGAAGTTTAGTTTGGTCAGAGTCGGACTACTTTTACGGTTCAACTCTTTAGCCTTCCCCAAAAGACAGAGACATTACATTACATAAGTGCAGCAGCAGCAGCAGCCAGCACCCTTCTTTCTACTCAACTTTCAGTAGGAAAGGAACGTCAATAATAATACACCCGCATGTTTTGCTTTTGCTTTGCTTTGCTTAAAAAACCCAAGGAGGAAGGAAAGTATTGAATGGATGGATGAGGTTCAAGTTCTACATCTACCCGGGGAAGAGCAGAGGAAGAAGAAAATGGATTCGGTCGGATTCAGTCGTCGAGTTCAGATTTTAAGTTGAGATTTTCGGGGAAGCCTGTGCACTCTACTTTTCCTTCTTCTTCTAGTTTCGTAGTTTCTCCCAAGACTCAAACTTTTCATACATGTTGGAGTTGCCATTGCCTGCCTTCTGCCTTGCCTTGTCGGGTTTTACGTATATTTTGAGATACACACAGCAGCACTGTACAGGCTGTACTCAGCCGGATTTTCAACTGGGGGGTGAAAGTTTAGTTTGTTGCCCGCCTAGCCTTAGCCTTGCCTCGTAAAACGAAGAGAAAAGTACTAAAGTAGATAGCATGTGAAAATTATTGGATACCTGGGATATACTCGTACACTCGAGGATTAACACCGTACAAATTATAGTTTTTGTAGCATTTAAATATTAAATGTCAAAAAGGTACTTGGTGGTGTTTTTTGTTTAAAGGTGATGATTCTTAATTAAGCCAGCTCAAATCAACCAACATATCTCCAAACTTCATTGAATAAAAATTGTCAATAAAAGCAACAGTGGAAGATGGATTATAAGAAATTGAACCAAACAGAGTCAGTCAGTCAGTCAATTTCTGAATGAATTGAATTGTTGGGTCCATTGCCATTGCCATTGTCCCAAAGGATTCAGACCTAATACCCAAACACCTCAATCTCAATGACTCAATGGTTAAGAATAATAAGTTGACACGCGGAAGGTGTCCATCATCCTTTACCTTTAACCTTAGCAGCAATACAATTGACTTTTATTTCATTCTTCAAAAACCGAAACAAATCTTTGGAGTTTAGGTAAAGTTTGAATGAATGAATGAACGAGTGGGTAGGGAACCACCACCCGCACTGCACTGCTATGACCCAATACCCAGGTCTCTTTAACTCCTAGAATTCGGGTCATTTAAAAAATATCCAAGTAAGTTTCTTCTCCTTGATGACAAAGAAATGGGTGAAGTGAAGAGAAAGCTTTGGGTTTGGGCTCGTAAATTGTTATTCTGTTCTGCCATTCCCAATGCCAGCCAAGCAGTCTGGGTTTTGGGTCGACCTGACCTGACCGGACCGCACCTGAGAATTCCCTGGATTGAGGCGATACATGAGAATCTTGGATTTTATAGTGCATTTGGCTTCAAAAAATTATAAAATACTGTCATTTTCAATGTATAACGATGCAAAAACTTTAGTTAGTTAAAAACAACCCTTGCAGTTTTATTAATAATCTGACTGGTGTGAATCATACGTACAAATTATGTTCACTCATGCCGAAAAACAGAAAATTGAAATTTTTCTTATTTCTTAACCCTGTCACCAATGCTAGTGCTTTGCAGTCCCGTACACCCTTGCCTGGCTTTGGCTTTGTCATTCAAGTTCTTTTTGAAAATGGTTTTGTCCAATCCATCCATCCATTGTTCACTTCCTTCTATTATTTCTTTTTCAACTTTTCTATTGTCCTCAATCCTCCCTGCTCTGTGGGCTCCGTTATTCTTATTCTTATTCCTTGTCTTCTCTCTACTTCCACTACGACTACACTAACAAGTCTTGTCTATTATTATTATTATGAGGAGGACCACAGAACAGGATTCATTCAGAAAAATCTTACAAATGTTTACCAACCAGCCAGTCAGCCCATAGTTTCATGAATGAATGCTACTTACTACGCTGAGCTATGAATACGACATGGGTGCCCATAAGCACCTACACCTAATTAATATTAACAAAGAAATCATTTTTTCCATTGCAACCACTGACACCAGATAGCTGAAGAACCTATCTACTAAATGAATTTGAAAAAGAATGTCATGAATAGGAATGTAACTACTACTTGTTCTAATTTTGAATGAACATAAATCCTTAATCAGTTTTTATGCAAAAACTTATAACGTGAACTCTGCTGGAGTATGGATTAGTTGTTGCTTTTAATTTCAATGACTCTTCGTCCGTGTCGATGTCACTGTCAACGTGCGTAAAAACTCCGCCCCTCAGGTGTTCATTTTTCCAAGCTGTACTTCTGAACTAGGCTAAAAAAGTTTTCCGGTCCAGTCCGGCCAGGTGTGAAGGGGACGTATGACACTTTTGAGTATTAATGATGTTGCGGGACCCTATGTCCCGGTTGCATTGTCACTCTACCTGTCTGCCTGGCTGGTATCAACGATCAACGCTAACGTACCGTACCGTACTGTCCTGTACTGTACTGTACTGGACGAGCCGATATGCCTGTGCCAAGAAGAAAGAAAAATTTACCATTAACATCAGCTCTTTCTTCACTATGATGCTATGCTATTAGCTATTGCGTATTATGCATTAGTAGTTTTCTTTCTTAATAAAAGTTGTCAGTGAAGGTATTTAATTGATTACTTTCTTCATCGAAATTTAAAAGAATTCAAATAACTCTCGAATATCTGATAAAAACCTTAAAATATTTTTAGACATATAATAAATTTAGACTGGTTATGAGAAAAGCGTAAAACATTGCATTCCATTTTTTATGTCTTGGATGGAACTATATACTATATTAGTACACCATGGTCCAGCGTTCCAGCCTAAGTCAAGCCTAAGTGTCCAGAGGCGTTCATGCATTGTGTCAAGCCAATCCTCCTTAGTTTCGCCTAGTCCTCGTTATTTGCCAAAGGCACCAGAAGTGTACACAAGACATAAGGCTCTTGGTTGAGCCCATTTGATCTGAGCAAACATTTGTTTCATTCAATATTAATACCTCATTTCCTTCCTGCCTGGTGAGAGAGGAAAGTAAACGCCCAGAGCATCGGCAATGGCAAATAGCTGGCTAGGCAAGCAATTCCAATTCTACTCTGCTACGCGTATAATAAAAAATGGATCATCAAACCTTGCCTTGCCTTGGCTTGAGTAGCTGGGAGGAATAAAATAAATGCTTCATGATGGCCATGAGTAAAGAAGGAAAGAAAGAAAGCAAAGCTTATGGCGAAATCACATGAATGTGAAATGCTTTGCCTTGCCTTGGCTTGGCCAACGTCTTGAGTTTTTTTTTGGGTTAAAGAAAAGAGAAAGAGTGCCAAAGTGCAATGGGAGAGTATTTTTATGCCTCATTTAGCTCCTAGCTCAAGATTTTTTCCCCATTAGATTAGTTCTCCTTCTATTCCTCCTAGAGACCCATTTCTAGAAAATGCTTCCTGTCCCTGACGGTTTTAATGGGGAAAGAAAGCTTGGAACTCAGCCAGGGTTCTAGGCTCACTAGTCAGATTCATTACTATTTAGGGGAAATTTTCCGCCCGCTTGCTCTCCTCACTCAAATTGATAGTTTGGTTGAACGACCTAGTTTTTTTCTCACCCATTGTGTCTAGGGCTAAAAAAGTAAAAACCTATGACGCCTACTACCCTGGAGCCCAGCGGCAAAAAAAGATTTTTATCTTAATTTCCTTCAAGTGATAAATTTTATTGAGAGAGAAAACCATTGCACAGCAGCAAGGGACAAATTTGAAGAATTTGAAAAAGCACTTTTTTCATCGTGGTTTGAATAAAATTCGTAAACCAGAAAACTATTGGTCTTAGTGCCTCATTAATGCCTTAAGAAAATTTTAAAAATTCACTTAAGTTTAATTATTAACTTAAGATACTTTCCACGTAAATGAATTTTTTGAATTGCTTTCCACGTAATACGTATTTTTTGTAAATAATTTCAGTATTCTATGGAAGGTATGAATGGAAAAGTGAGTAGAAAATTGTAAATGACAAGGATGAAGTTCCGACCTCCTCGGTGCCCTGGGTTTGGCCTGGCCACAATCATAAATAAAAGTAAAATGGACACATATTTCACTCCTTTTTTCGTTTTGGGTCCAAAAACCGCTTTCCGCTTTACGGGTTAAAGGTAAGGCAGTCAGAATTTCATTCATTGACAATTGACACCGGGACCAAAAATTCAATGTTGACTGTGACTACTGAGATTCGGGAGAACCAAGCCAAGCACCCGGTCTTTGTGAATAGGATTGAATATTGAAGAAGCCATAGTCCTGGTCTGGTCTGGAATACCTTTCTTCCCTTGGGAAAGGAACAATGGGGGGCCCTGAGACCCCCTACAGGTGAGGAATATTAAAACGACGGTCGTGCTCCTGTCCCCAGGACAGGACCAGGAACAAATTCCTTTTCCACTTTCCGTCTAAAATTCTTTCCTTCGATATAAAATGAATCAACACTAATCATTTCTCCTCATGCATGCTTGGCTGACACTAGTTCCCAGAAATCTCAACATAACATAACGTGGTAATTTATTTTTCCACCCCAGGACAGGACCAGGAACAAATTCCTTTTCCACTTTCCGTCTAAAATTCTTTCCTTCGATATAAAATGAATCAACACTAATCATTTCTCCTCATGCATGCATTGGTGGCACTAGTTCCCAGAAATCTCAACATAACATAACGTGGTAATCTATTTTTCCAAATTGGATTTCTCAAATTGACATTCACTTCAATCTGGACAAAACTAGAAGGAAGCTGCTTTTGCTAGAAATTTATTAGCTCAGCTCAGCTAAGCTATTTATTATTTTGCTAATGGTTTTGCTCTAAGGCTTTTCACTTGAGAATGGAAAACTCAAATGACAAATTGAAAATGCAACGGAAATTAATCAAGTTTCTCGCCTAATCCAGGTTTAGACGAAATATTTGAAATTTTCTCTTTTTGATTATTTTACATGTGGAAAAATTAGCCTTCATGCACTATTTTTGCTCTAGTTTATTCATAATTCATGCCATACGCATTTCCTTGGCCTTTATTCAATGTCACTTGGGTTCCCTCATGAATATTCTCAAGTGCAACGGAAATTAATAAAGTTTCTCGCCTAATTCAGGTTTAGACGAAATATTTCGAATTTTCTGCAATGAAACTGTTGGAAGGAAAAATTAGCGTTCATGCACTATTTTTGCTCTAGTTTATTCATAATTCATGCCATACGCATTTCCTTGGCCTTTATTCAATGTCACTTGGGTTCCCTCATGAATATTCTCATCTCAAGTTCACGCAATTGATTAGCACAATTACCCAATGCCATGGTTGAGCAAACAGAGTGAAACTGCTGCTGCTGTTGTTTGTTGAGATGTGCCAATACTCGACACTTCTTACGACACCTTTGCCACCCCTGATTTCCAAACCAAGCAAAAGCAAAAGAAGGAAGTATTTTGTATAGTTTAGTTTGAATATTGATGGACCCAAATTACCACACAAGGGTAGTAGTAGTTGAGAATGAGAATGAAACATCTGGAAAATGACATGACGCGGAAGACTTGCCGCCTGGGATGGAAGGATTACGTTACGTTTGAACATATATTACGCATGTAGAAAGAATTGAATTGTGTGTATTGACATTGTAAACTAAAACCAGAGTTTACCCCTTCCACATGTAGTAGTACGTACGTAGCATTCACTTCACACTCACTCAATTCTAGTGTTCTCATATCATGTCATGTCGATTATGCAAATATCCAATCTCAATATTCTTCTGCCACCGAAACCAAAACCAAATCAGGGTTAACATTTATTTGCATTTATTTAGGCTGAATATTATAATTATTTCCTCACACCTTGACCTCCACAGCTCTATACTCAATCAACTATTTTTTGATATTTTTCAAATTATTTACAAAACTTTAATTACCAAACGGGGTTTAAAACTCGAAAAATTAATTAATTGCCTAATAATAAATTAATTAAAATAAAAGCTAAAGCACAAGCCTTCATTGTNCCACAGCTCTATACTCAATCAACTATTTTTTGATATTTTTCAAATTATTTACAAAACTTTAATTACCAAACGGGGTTTAAAACTCGAAAAATTAATTAATTACCTAATAATAAATTAATTAAAATAAAAGCTAAAGCACAAGCCTTCATTGTCTTTATCAGAAATATGACCTCAAAAACATAAGATAACTTCATTTACGACCCAACCTCTTGACCTACCAAAGTCAAATTAACTAAATGCGCGTTAATGAAAAATTCAAACCGGGTTTTGCAACACAAATGCTCGTAGTAACTTGGAATTGGCATGGGATGGCATGATAATTGCCTAATAATAAATTAATTAAAATAAAAGCTAAAGCACAAGCCTTCATTGTCTTTATCAGAAATATGACCTCAAAAACATAAGACAACTTCATTCACGACCCAACCTCTTGACCTACCAAAGTCAATTTAACTAAATGCGTGTTAATGAAAAATTCAAACCGGGATTTCCCAACACAAATGCTCGTAGTAACTTGGAATTGGCATGGGATGGCATGCACTTCCTTCGATCGTACGTTTTATCATGTTCTAAAAATCTGAACCTGGCCGAATTGAGCCAGACCAGGTACCAGTAGTCTTACATAAGATTTTGCCCCTTTGACACTTCTCCACTACATCATTCTCCGCTCCAGTTGGCTTCATATTTTTCTAAAAGAAGAAAAATGCAGGATGAGGGAGAGGATAGAGATAGAGATGGAAATGGAAATGGCGGGTGAGCTGAGCTGAGCTATGGAATGAACAAGTTTCTGAAACGTGTGAACATTATCGAAATTCCTCATCCCAGCATAGCAGCTTAAGCATTCCAATTCGAGCCCTACCGAATCTGAAAACCTCATTCATCCGAAGAACGGGAGTTTTGCAATCACTCTGACTGAGAGTCTGAAGGAGTCAAATCCATCTTCATCATTTCCAGGGACGGACGAAGTGAAAGTGAATTCTCACACTACTCAATGCTGAGCTAACCAATGTGGAATGGAATGACAGGAGTGGAATCCCAATAATAAATACCTAGCTCATACAGGCATATCAATATCAGTGTCCTGGAAGTTGGATCGGATCACTAATGCGTTCTTGATTCAAAATTCGAACAGATAGGCAGGCAGGGTTATTAACTACAAGACATTAATTCTAAATTCTAGTGCCAATTGACTGAGACCATCAACGACATATTCCTACGTGAAAACTATTGGAATAATTTTATGTATTACAAAAATTAATATTTTTTGAGCAGTAAAATTATACTAAACATAAGATTTTTGAGAATAAGTAAATATCAATTTTGGAAGAAACCCTGTCCATGCATGTCAGCAGCAACCCTGGCTACTTAATCCCTAATCGACGTCTCTTCTCAAATTCGAATCTTCTCTAGAGATTGATTCGACATTTTCCTTTCCTCTGAGCTTTGCTCATCCATTGTACACACGATACGTTACGTATTTGACATTCGGAATGAAATCCAATCGTCTGGCCCTGTCCTAGTCTATTATATGATGCAGTGCCTTGCCTTGCACTGCATGTGTGTGTCGAGTCAATACTTTGTTTAATCAGGATCCCTAAGGATGATAGTGTCACCAACCCGTCACAATTTCATCACCAGACCGACAGAAAAGAAAGCCAAAAACCCCCAAGTGGATGAAGCCGTTGATATTTGATATGAAATTTTCCATTTGGAATTCAACAGAGGGTGAAAATTCAATTAAAGTGTATCTTGCGATTATCAGGAACCAGAGAAGTCTAGCTCTAGCTGACTTTTTGGCAATGTAATGCAATGCACTAGGTCTGGCCGGGTTTCCAATTGAACTTCCCCTTCCTTCAGTTTCTTTTGTTGAAACGTCTTATACAAAAGCAGGAAGGGAGCGAGATCGCGTCTAGAATACGTACAAGTAGTAGTAGCAGTAGAAACACAAAATGTCCATTTTTCCAAAAACACCCACAAGACATACGTACGTGAAATCCCATTGCTTTGCATTGGATTGAATTGCACTACTGGAAATGAAATGTGCCTCAAGGGATATCCATCTAAAAATTTAATAGCTTTAAAAAACTATCCACACGTCGCATCGGGTCTTATCTTTGCCTTGCTTTGGCTTTGAATTTGAAATGGGTTTGAAAATCGAAACTTAAAATCGCAGCGTTGGACATGGACGGGTCTTCCGCTCTAAAACTCAACTCAGGCCGAATTCGGGAATTCAAAACCCCGGGAAAGAGGATGTGATAATTTCTCCTTTCGTTCCGGGCAACCCATTTCCGCACTGCGGTGGCACGGTGGCACTCGCACCCGCCATCCCCATTGTATACTTTAACTTTAAATGATAAGAAGAATTACGTAGGAATAGAATGGGTGAATCGATTTTTCTTGAGCATAGTAAGAAATTTTGAAAAAGAAGCGTCATCAAAATTTTATAAAAGTTATCCAATGATATAAAATGTATGAAAAAAAGTTTTCCCCTGATGGTAGGTCTATATTGCAATTCAGAGATTTAAACACAAGGACCCGATTTGGTTTGGTTCGGTTTGGTTTGACACTTGATATAGTTTAAGACCCCATTACATTAGTTCCACTTCATTTCAACTTCAATTTTTCGCCGTCCTCACCCTCACTCATGCTTGCTGTTGCTGCTTTGAAATCTGAATTGAAATGGAACCCATTGCCCGGGTTG
>WJEZ01001877.1:0-15373 GCA_009869925.1 Thalassaphorura encarpata
CAAAAATCATATATTTTCAGTGCTTTTTCGTAGGCAAGAAAGCTTAAAAATGTGGAAATCTACAGTTGGTAAGTTTTTCAAGAGTTCATTCTGTATAAATGTTTTGTAAGAAGAAATTACGAAACGTACTATTACAAGCATTTTGTCAATACAGGTATGAATTTGAAGAATAATAATTCTGGAGCGGGTGAGACTGATGATTGGGAAACTGATCCAGACTTCATCAATGATGTTTCTGGTAATCTATCTTGATCATGATCTTGAGTAGTTGTTCGTGAAGTTGTTGTAATTCTAGTAATATTTGGTAACCCTTTACTCTCTATAGAGGAAGATTCACGTTGGGGATCAAAAACAATTGAGGGCTCAGGCCGTACTGCTGGATCTATTGAGTGAGTATTCAAAATATCTATCAGTAAATCTTAGAAATGGATTTGAGTCTTATCAACTGGTTGTAAAATTATGTGTTTAATTTATTTTCAGTATGCAAGCCTTAAGAGAGGAGATAGAAGCCAGTGACAAGATGGCGAAGAAGAAAATAATTGAAGAAACGAATCCTGGTTTCGGTTATGGAGGAAAGTTTGGTGTCGAAACTGATAGGTTAGCAGCAGTACAAGTGTTAGAGATCGTTGACCGCTTTTTTAATGAGTACTAATTTCATATTGATTTGTCTAGGATGGACAAATCAGCTCTTGGACATGATTATGTTCCTGAGCTAGAGAAACACAAATCGCAGAAAGGTTAGCAATTATTCAAGAATTCAAATTTATTTCACAAACCAATTTTTTATATAAATTTGTACAAAAATACAGATTACTCCAGCGGTTTTGGTGGTAAGTATGGTGTGGACGACAGAGCTGGAGACAAAGCTGCACTTGGTTGGGACCACCATGAACAACCACAAAAGCATGCAAGCCAAACTGAATATAAAAAGGTCAGTAAGACTATGAACCTCTTCTTCAAAAACATTACTAAGATTGTATAATTTGTAGGGGTTTGGTGGAAAGTACGGCTTGGATGACAGAGTTGACAAGTCTGCTCTTGGGTGGGACCATCATGAAGAAGTCCAAAAACATGCGAGTCAAACAGAATATAAGAAGGTTTGTAAGATTTACCTTGGGTATGTTTATGAAGAAAAAATACCAAGATTGGTTTTTCCATTAGGGATTTGGAGGTCAATACGGTTTGCAGACTGATCGAGTTGATAAATCTGCGCTTGGATGGGATCATCACGAAAAACTTCAACAGCATGAAAGCCAAACCGAATATAAAAAGGTAACGAAGGACAAGATAGAAATAAATATTTATTTCAATACCATATACGATCTAACCTAATGTAAAAATATAATAATTTCTTTCAATTAGGGTTTTGGAGGTCAATACGGGTTGCAGACTGATCGAGTCGATAAATCAGCACTTGGATGGGATCATCATGAGAAACTTGAAAAACATGAGAGCCAAACCGAATATAAAAAGGTAATGCAGGGAAATATCTACTTAAGGTACAAGGTAAATAATAATAATTCTGTTTGTCTAATTAGGGATTTGGAGGGCAATATGGTTTGGACGAAAGAGTTGACAAATCTGCATTGGGATGGGACCACCATGAGCAGCCACAGAAGCATCAGAGTCAAACGGACTATAAAAAGGTAAGTCAAGCCTGCACTAATATTGACAATGTTTATGAGAAATCATAAGATTGGCGTTTAGGGTTTCGGAGGTCAATTTGGTTTGGATAAGGATAGAGTCGACAAATCTGCTCATGGGTTTGAGGACGATGAGCCACAAAAAGTCGGAAGTGTGTATCAAAAGGAGAAACCCAAAATTGAGCGTAAATCTTCTGATCTCCGAGCTAAATTTGAATCCATGGCCAAATCTAGCGAAGAAGAGCACTAATATTGACATGTTTATGAGAAATCATAAGATTGGCGTTTAATTCTTAGGGTTTCGGAGGTCAATTTGGTTTGGATAAGGATAGAGTCGACAAATCTGCTCATGGGTTTGAGGACGATGAGCCTCAGAAAGTCGGAAGTGTGTATCAAAAGGAGAAACCCAAAATTGAGCGTAAATCTTCTGATCTCCGAGCTAAATTTGAATCCATGGCCAAATCTAGCGAAGAAGAAGCAAAGAAAAAGACTGAAGAAGAGCGTCGTAGACGAAAGGAAACCGAAGCCAAGGAATTAGAACAACAGAAGAAATTCGCTGAAGCTGCGAAACGGAAAGAACAAGCTGAAGCAGAGGCACGAAAATCTCGTCACGAGAGCATTGAGGATGCAGAGAAATTAGAAATGGAGGAACAAGCAGAACGTGCCAGGGAGGAAGAAGAACGTCTAAAAATAAAACAACAGAAAGAAGAGGAAATCAGAATCAAACGAGAGAAGGAAGAAGAGACCAAAAGACTTCAGCAGCAACACATGCAAGAATTAGAAGCCAGAAAATTGAAACAACAGAGAGATTCAGCTGAAATGGAACAGAGTGCAAAACAAAAACAAGAAGAAGAAAATCGGCGAATTCAGCAGCAAAAGGATGAAGAAATGCGAAGAATTCAGCAACAAAAAGACGAAGAAGCTCGAAAAAAACATGAAAGGGAAGAACTTGAGAGAAGAGAGCGAGAAGTACAAGAAGATTTGAGAAAACGTGAAAAAGAAGCTCAAGACGCTATGGATGAATTGCAACGAATGGAAAAAGAACTTGTTGCTGTTGAGGAGGCCCAACGACGAAAGGCAAAGGAAATGGAATCACAGTTGCCTTCGGCTCAAAGACGGTTAAGGGAACTTGAGGATGAAGAAGACAATGATGGGTGGGATGATGATGATGCCGGTAAACAGAATCACACTCCAACTAACCAGGGATCTCTTCAAGTCAACGAAGTATCCAATGGAAATGGAAATTCTCCTTCGTCTCCAAGCTCCAATGGAAATTATCAAGCTCAAGCAGTTTTCGATTATCAAGCTGGTAAGTCGTAATGATATTCTACGTTTTGTATCAAATTACTAATTAAATATATTACATTTAATTTTAGCTGCCGAAGATGAAATTTCTTTTGATCCAGGCGATGTGATTACAAATATTGAAATGGTGAGTTAAAGCAAAATATTTTTTAATTTAAATGTGTTCTAAAATGTCTGGACGGAATTTTTTTCAGATTGATGAAGGCTGGTGGAGAGGTGAATGTAACGGAAAGTTTGGTTTATTTCCGGCCAATTACGTTGAACTAATAAAATGAGAAGAGTAGTCCACCTAGGATATGCTAAAGGTGCTCTTCATTTGCCAACAAATACTTAACGTTACTAAATTCCTCTTCTAAGGCGATGACAATATAATATGCGTCCAGGTTGGGGCAATTTTATCAAGGCCTTTTAAAAATTAAAATTTTTCAGCATTTTTACGTTACATTGGGGATTAGTGTACCATTTAGATAACTAATATTTGAGCAAAACAGAGGGTTATTTCCTTATCGTTAGGATTTCTTCCATTATTGTAAACATCGGTTTTTTGGAATGAGATGGAGAACAGACATTACCACCAGATTTTTTTGTATTACCACTACCGGGGCTTCCAGTTATTTCCCAAGTATTTTCTATTCATACTTAAATTAAGTTTAACTTGTCCATTAGTCTAGACGTTAGGATTTCTTCCATTATTGTAAACATCGGTTTTTTGGAATGAGAAGGAGAACAGACATTACCACCAGATTTTTTTGTATTACCACTACCGGGGCTTCCAGTTATTTCCCAAGTATTTTCTATTCATACTTAAATTAAGTTTAACTTATCCATTAGTCTAGCATGTGAATCGAGAAGTTATTAATTAATTATTTCGAAAATATAAAATGTCACTCCTAAAAATTATTACGTATCATGGTTTGTGATTTCTTATAATTTGTGAAAGAGAGATTGAATAAATATTACGTTTTATTAATATCAAACCTAGCAATTTTTATTTTTAGAAGTGTTTGATTACATTTCCTAGGATTAATTTGTAAAAATAGCCTTTTACGCGTAACATGTATCTATAAATAAACTTGGAGCTAGTTTTATTTGATTTCTATTTCCGGAAACTAATTTTGTGGTGTCAGGAAATATCTGGAATCTGAATTTTTTATTAGACATTTGTTTGTGCAATGGTTCGGAGCCTGACCGAGTAATTTGATTACGTACGCTTTTTATTAAACTGGAGTAAACAAAGAAATTGCGACTGGATAATTTATTTCTGTCCAGATGTCCAGATGCCCCTTGGGGTCAAAGTCCATGCAAATCAATGCAATAGAATTTGTTTTGTAATTTCATAGCGGGATTGCGGGAGCAGCGGAGAATTTCAGACAGCGGTAATCTCATATCATTCTGATTTCTGATATTTCATGGTGAAAAATATAAAAGGCGAAACATTTTTCCAATTAGATCGAAATGGTCTTCAAGTTTGCAATGCCTCTCATGGCTCGTGCATTTCGAAAAGCTTTTTCTGGACGGTCCAGTAAATCAGTTGTTCTGGAATCACCAAGTTTTCACGTAGCTTCTGGAAATCGATCCTTTGAAACAACTGAAGGACTCAACGTTGGAAGATACAGTACTACAACTGCCACTTCTTTACCACCACTCCAGAAAATAGAAGATGCAAATAAATTGATTGATAAACTCATCAAATCTAATTTGGTTTTTGTCTTTAGCAAAACAACTTGTCCCTATTGTCTTCAGGTCAGTTTCAGAATTTTTAAAGAGAATTTTCTCAAATTTATTAATTCTTTCTTGTTATTTTCAGGTCAAGAGTCTTCTCACTGACCTTCAAGCAAAATTTGACATATTGGAATTGGATACTATCAATACATGTAAAACCAAAATAAATATTTATAATTTAATCAATCTGATTCGCTATTTCTGAAATTTATTGTCCAGATGATGCCACGTTAATTCAGCACGCTCTAAAAGCAAAAACTGGGCAAACTACTGTGCCGAACGTTTTCATTCATGGACAAGGGGTAGGGGGATGTGATGCAACATTTCAGCTACACAGAGAAAATAAATTAATTCCATTACTTCAAGGACATCGCAAGTTTTCAACTACTTCTACAACTCGAAATCATCCATATGAATATGATTTGGTTGTCATCGGAGGAGGTTCTGGAGGACTTGCTGCTTCCAAAGTAAGGAATATGATAATTTGCAATCATCGCTCATTTAATTTTAATACAATAAATATTTCATCTTTTTAGGAAGCCGCTCGTTTGGGACAGAAAGTTGCTCTTCTGGACTACGTGAAGCCTTCACCACTTGGTACCACTTGGGGAATCGGTGGAACTTGTGTCAATGTTGGTTGTATTCCAAAGAAATTAATGCATCAAGCTGCTCTTATTGGAGAATCATTAAATGATGCGCCCTCATTTGGTTGGCAATTTTCAGAAGAGAGTAAGAGCAAGATAATTTCCTATATTCTTGATAGATTCTGGATTAATTTTGGTTGTACTTTACAGGAAAGCATGACTGGCCATCGATGGTAGTCGCAATCCAAGAATACATCAAATCTTTGAACTGGGGTTATCGTGTGAGTCTGCGAGAAGCTGGAGTGAATTATTTGAATGAATTTGCTGTATTTAGTGATGCCAATACAATTCAGGTAACATTTTCTCAAGTTTCTGAAGCCTCTAGATCCTATTAACTAATATTAAACTTTCTTTCAACTAGGCCACAAATAAAAAGGGTCAAGTCAGAAAGATCACCGCAGATAAATTCTTAATTGCGGTTGGTGGTCGTCCAAATTACCCTAACATTCCTGGAGCTATAGAATTTTGTGTAACATCTGATGATGTGTTCACAATTCCACATAATCCAGGTAAAACTCTTTGCATTGGAGCATCTTACATTTCTTTGGAAACTGCTGGATTTTTAGCCGGGCTTGGAATTGAGACATCCGTTATGGTTTGCTAATTTATTAAAAAGATAATTTGGATTTTATTTAATTCTATCTCATGTATATACAGGTACGTTCAGTTCTACTCAGAGGATTTGATCAACAAATGGCAGAATTGATCGGAGAAAATATGAAGGACCATGGTGTACGATTTCTCAAGGGTTGGGTTCCAACTTCAGTTAAGAAAATAGCTGATGGCAGTCCACCAAGGTTATTAGTCACAGCCAAACAAACAGACGGAAATGAAACTTGGGAAGAAGAATTCAACACTGTCGTTTTAGCAGTTGGCAGAACTNAGTCACAGCCAAACAAACAGACGGAAATGAAACTTGGGAAGAAGAATTCAACACTGTCGTTTTAGCAGTTGGCAGAACTCCATGCACAGCTGATCTCAATTTGGATAAAATTGGTCTTAAGACTAACCCAAAGTAAGCTAAACTCAAAATTCAATATTTATCCCTTCTTTAAATTTGTTCAATTAAACTATTCTATTTTTTACAGGACTGGAAAGGTCATAACAGACCCGGCAGATCGATCAAATATTAATAATATATACGCCGTTGGAGACGTTTCCCAAAATCAACCTGAACTTACACCTGTTGCAATCTTAGCCGGTCGTTTGCTTGCCAAGGTTAGACAATATTCTCTTCGAGCCTTTGAAGAAATATCATTATTTACTTCTTTCCAAAATTTCAGCGACTATACGGAGGAAGAACAACTTTGACCGACTACGATAAAGTTCCTACGACAGTCTTTACTCCCATGGAGTACTCTTGCATTGGACTATCCGAAGAAGATGCGATTGCAAAGTTTGGGAAGGATAACATTGAAGTTTACCATTCTCACTTTCAAGCATTGGAACACGCCGTACCAAAGAGAGACTTGAATAAATGCTACGTGAAATTAATTTGTGTCAAACCGGAGAAAGTAAGTAGAAAAATTCTATATTGTGTATTTTCTCAATTTCTAATTTTGATTTTATTGTTTGCTCATTTTCAGGAACGCGTTGTAGGTCTACATTATCTAGGTCCGAATGCTGGTGAAGTGGCTCAAGGTTTTGGAATTGGTTTAAAATTCGGAGCAACGAAAGAAGGATTTTGATGAATTGATTGGTATTCATCCAACTACGGCCAGAGTAAGGCACAAATTTTTAACTATTGATATTTTTAATATGGCTAATTAGATGTGAATCTAAAAATTTGACCCTCATTGTGCTTTTTTCTTGTAGAACTTTACAGAATTGGAAATCACAAAATCTTCAGGTCAAGATCCAATGAAGAAAGGATGTTGTGGCTAATTCCTAGAAGAATTCTACCATTGGCTTTCTTGAAGTTAATTTGTCTGTGTACCTGACGCGTTTTATTTTTTCAACTGGGGGATACAAAAATTCTAGTCTTCGCGATCTTATTTAAATTGAAAATTTAATTGGATGCTTCCGATACTAGTTTAAGGGTCAAAATTAAAATTTCCGAATTGAACTTTTTTTGCGTACCTTGTCACTGTCAAATTAAAATTAAAAAACAACTTCGGAAACATGCTATTTTTTGTTTTGCACATTTCTTGAAGTTAATTTGTCTGTGTACCTGACGCGTTTTATTTTTTTAACTGGGCGATACAAAAATTCTAGTCTTCGCGATCTTATTTAAATTGAAAATTTAATTGGATGCTGCCGATACACTAGTTTAAGGGTCAAAATTAAAATTTCCGAATTGTACTTTTTTTGCGTACCTTGTCACTGTCGAATTAAAATTAAAAAACAACTTCGGAAACATGCTACTTTTTGTTTTGCACTAAATCATGTACAGAGCTTAACCTTTAAACTCTAGGTCTACACACCTACATATGATAAGGTTGCATAATTTTTAAGTGATAAGATAAAAACTGAATTGAGTAAATTGTCTCAAATTTCCCTGGCTGCGTGCCAGACGGCACGATGCAACACGAACACACTTGAAACTGGACAAACAAATCAGATCAAGCAAAAACTAAATAGATTGATTAGTCCTATTGATTTAACTTAAAATTGGAATGATGAAGATTTTTTAGAAATCTTATTTTGATACAATGCTGCAAGGGCAAAACTACGGGTTGAGTGCTCAAGCCAAAGAATGAGGAAGGTCTTAAATTTGACAATTAGGATTATCTGGAAAATACAGGCATGCCATACAATTGAAGAATCAAGCGTGGCATAATCATCAATTGTTTTCTCTAATCAAGTATTGTGTCATTGTGAATCAATTGATACAATGCTGCAATTGCAAAACTACGGGTTGAGTGCACAAGCCAAAGAATGAGGAAGGTCTTAAATTTGACAATTAGGATTATCTGCAAAATACAGGCATGCCATACAATTGAAGAATCAAGCGTGGCATAATCATCAATTGTTTTCTCTAATCAAGTATTGTGTCATTGTGAATCACGACTAGGTTCGCAGACTAAACAGCAGAAGAGCTCATTTTGTTGAGTTTTATCATTCCAGGTGCAAAGTGCTTGAAGTGACTCGAGTGAACTGTAGTGTGATATAAAACTACCGGTTTCTGTCTGATAGAAATTACTTTTTGCTTTAGGAAATTTTGGTCAATCGAGTTGGTTAATTTTCTTTTACTCTTTTTGTTCACTATGGATCAACCAAAGAAAAATTTGACAATTGACACTGTCAATCCTTTAATTTTAACATTCAAAGCAATGGAATACGCAGCTCGTGGTCCAGTTATTCTAAGGGCTTTGGAAATTCAACGTGAACTTGCTCAGGTAATTCTTAATAGTGAAAATGTGATTTTATAATTCCCATTTATGCTGTACAATGTACAATATTGGGTTGTAACATTGTGCTCAAAGTATTTAGCTGGTGGTCATCAAAATTAGTGCCGAAGTGATGCATATTTATGTGTCATGCCAAATGCATTGTATTCCTCTCATTGTTGCCCAAATGAACCTGTGACATAAATTAACATTATTTTTTACCACCGCCATTTTTAATTGCAGGGTGTGAAGAAACCATTTGCTGAAGTTTCTTTTGCAAATTTGGGAGATGCTCATGCCATGGGACAAAAACGAATCACCTTTGTTCGACAGGTCAGACTAGAGTTGAGGCTAAAATGAGAAAATGCATTGAAAATCTTATAATTCGATTAATTTAGGTTTTGGCCCTGGTCAGTTGTCCAGAATTAATCGGAGATACTAAATTTCCATTGGATGTACAGCAAAAAGCTAAAAATATCCTTAGCAGTTGCAGAGGTGGAAGTACAGGTACTACATATTAATTAATTCACAATTTAAATGAATTGGGCTGGAATTGGAGTTAATTAAAAACAAATCTCCTGACGTAATTTAATTTCGAATCATTCATTAAATAAGGATCTTACGCGGATTCACGAGGAGTTGAGAGCATTAGGAAACATGTAGCCGAATACATTACCAGACGAGATGGTGGAATACCTTCCAATTTGGAGGACGTGATTCTTTGTGCCGGTGCTTCTGAAGGAATCAGGGTAAAGGATTTGTGCAATATCCCAAATACGCTGTCTGAATTTTTATGTCATCACTTACGTTACGAAATTCCCATTTCCTTCCTTTTCCTGGAAATCGGAGTGAATGACTCCAGAATTACAAGCCAACGCCAACGCCACTCACTTGAGTATTTTATTTCAATTTTCCTTCCCTTCCCTCACGTCGTCATTCTTTAACAATGGATTGGAAATTGGAAAACTAATTAAATTAAATGAACTGTTACGGCAGGCAATTCTAAAACTATTAAAAAGTGGACCCGGAGCAGTACTTAAATCTGGCGTATTGACTCCAATCCCTGAATATCCACTTTACAATGCTACGTTGGGAGAATATGACATGAAACAGGTGAGAATTTCAGCCAATGCGATTTGTCAATTCAATATTTCACCACTGTCGCCTGCACTGTATTCCCTCACGTCGTCATTCTTTAACAATGGATTGGAAATTGGAAAACTAATTAAATTAAATGAACTGTTACGGCAGGCAATTCTAAAACTATTAAAAAGTGGACCAGGAGCAGTACTTAAAGCTGGCGTATTGACTCCAATCCCAGAATATCCACTTTACAATGCTACATTGGGAGAATATGATATGAAACAGGTGAGATTTTCAGCCAATGCGATTTGTCAATTCAATATTTCACCACTGTCGCCTGCACTGTACTTTTACCAGGTTGGATATTATCTGGATGAATTCAATGGGTGGGCTGTGAACGTCCCTGAATTACAAAATGTCATAACCGAAGCTCGGAAATCTTGCAATCCTAGAGCACTCGTGGTCATAAATCCTGGAAATCCGACAGGTCTGTGCTGTAGTGATATAGTTTGATAATTAGAGCATTATGTTATCTATTTGAAATGTGTATTCGATTCCAGGTCATGTCTTGACAGAGAAAAATATCCAAGATATCATCAAACTTGCACATCGTGAAAATCTTATCATTTTGGCTGATGAGGTACGCTACAAAATTATTTTTGGCCGGCTTGGTCTCAATGTCAATGCGTCATTTTTATTTTTAATTGATCAGGTGTATCAAGACAATGTACATGAAGGTGTAGAATTATTTTTCATTCAAAAAAGTATTGATGCAAATGGGAGCTCCTTTTAATACAGTCGAGCTAGTTTCTATTTACTCATGCTCTAAAGGTAAATCAGTCGTAATCGCTACAAATTATTTAAATAGGGGTGTCTGATAGCTTTTTATTTTTTTTACTTGCCAGGATTCCTTTGTGAATGTGGGATTCGCTCAGGCTACTGTGAAATGGTCAACATGGATGAAGCTGTCAAATCCATTCTTTGTGCAAGTGTGGCTGCTAAACTATGTGGTCCGGTGTTGGGACAGGTCAAATTTACTACAATAGGAATTCGCTCAGGCTACTGTGAAATGGTCAACATGGATGAAGCTGTCAAATCCATTCTTTGTGCAAGTGTGGCTGCTAAACTATGTGGTCCGGTGTTGGGACAGGTCAAATTTACAATAATCGTACCATAAATTCAGAAAAGTTTACGTTTAGTGAATTTTATATCTTACGTACCACAGGTTGCTTTGGATTGTATTGTGGATCCACCAAAACCTGGAGACGCTTCTTTTGAAAGTTTTACAAAAGAAAAATCAGAGATTCTGAATTCTTTAGCTGAACGAGGGAAATTGATTGAAAAAACGTTAAATGCATTGCCTGGAATAATATGTTCGCCGATCCAGGGAGCCATGTACGCATTTCCTCAGGTGTGAATTCACGATCACAAATTTCAAAGCTATTTCGTCCGAACCACCAGCCACCAGCCCTTGCCATTACATTGCCACGTATTATTTATTTATTCCAGCTTAAGCTTCCACAAGGGGCAATTCTAGAAGCAAAGTCCAGGGGATTACCACCAGACGTATTTTATTCTTTGGAACTTTTAGAAACGACTGGGATTTCTGTTGTACCGGGCAGTGGGATTGGACAATATCCTGGAACTTACCATTTCCGGTAGCTAAAAGGATTTTGAGATAATATGTTCTTATCCATCTTATTTGCTTAACTTTTTGCATACATTTATAGAACAACTGTACTCCCTGCTAAGGATAAACTGATTGTCCTTCTGGAAAAATTCAAGGAATTTCACCTTCAGTTCATGAAGAAATATGGGGGCAATTAAATAAAAATTAACTGTGAATTTTCTGCAGTTAATAAATAAATATCAAAATTCATTTCTCATTCTCCCAGTATATTTCATTATTTTCTGTGGTTAATTGTCTATAAATAAAACGATTACAATAAAATATAGTTTTAATAACAAGTGTATAGAGAAGTAGTAATAACAGATAATGCGAATTAACCAACCGTACGTACTGCAGGAATTAAAATGTTAAATGAATTTAAAAGAAAAAAACAACAGAAAAACTAGAGTCAATCGAAAAAGCAATTCCGTCAAATATTATTTTGTATATTTTAACGTTAAATGAAATCTGACAAAGTATCTTGGGATTTTGATTCAATTCGTACCATCGTATCGCGTATTGGGATAATATTCGTATTCAATTCAGGGCCGATCATGTACACGTACACGCTTGTTCATGCTGATTTATTCTCAAGAGGTGACGATGTGCTGGCAATAGCATAAGGGAATTGTACTCCCATTGTTCCCAACAGTGTGGATTCCATCTACAAAAAAATCAAAATTATAATTTTGAATTCGAAATAATAGGAGTTTTGGCTAATGCTACAAATGATTATAGAATTCTTGATCCATTGACCGAACTGTAAAACCTGGGCGTACATAAGACATGAACCATTTGGTCAAGATTTATTTTTAACCAAGGAAGAACCATCTCAACTCAACTCAACATGCATGAGAAGATCGTTATGGTTTCCCACCCTAGACAATCTAAATCCGGGGCGGATCACCTACTTTATGAATAATAAATTTCGCGTCTGCATGCAGACTACTACTACTACTGCCAGATTCCACATTATGTCAAAATATGTTTTCCTTCCAAAGTATACATTTTTCACAAGTTGTAATCCCAACTGTTCTGGGACAGAATCCCGTGTACGTATTTCACTTGAACTAGTCAAAACATCGCGTGACGGACCACAGAGCCAGAGCTTACTCACTCAGCAACTCATTAATTAACAACGTATCAAAAAATCAAAGAATTTCCTGGTTAAACAAGTTGGCAAAAGTAAAAGTTCGTGTTTCGGCTAAAAATCTTCATTTGTCACACACTAATGCATGTGAACGAGGTAATTAAAATGCACTTGATTTGGTTGAATTGAGTTCTAACCCATTTGAGTGTTAAAAAATTGCAGAAAAAGTAGATTGGTAACAAATCCCAAATTGCCACACCATATTAGCTTGGTCATGTCACGTAGAAAAATTGGTTCTAAAGAAAAGCACTCTCTGGTACTGGCACCTTACCTTGGGATAGAAATTGCCCTGATCGACTGACTGACTGCCTACATGATTTTCTCCAATTTACTCCTGCTCGTAAAGTAAAACCCAAGTTGACACAGACATTTCTCTCTCGTTTAGTCACTAGGCCTAGGCTAGAAATTCTGAGCACGGAATGAACAGGATGGGAAGTAAATAGTCCCAGGTTTCTCTAAAAGTATTAGCCAAGCTAGACCTACGTCAGTCCTAGTCCTAGGTAAATGCAATGCAAACCAGTTGAAGGAGTTTTATGCAGCTAGCTAGCTGGACTAGAGTTGAGTAATGGTTGTGTGTCGAAGTTTCGAACAAGATTTAAAGATTGGGAAAGGAAAAGAGAGCTTTGGGTGAATTCTCAATGGGCTGCTAGACTTTAGAAGAAAAAAAATAGTTTTTTAGGCTTTGGGCACGCAAACAAGCATAAGGGGAAAGTCCAGCGCACTATTTCGCCTAAAGAGAAAAGAATCGTTTGTCTTTGTCCACTTACACCGCAGTCAAAGTTGTTTGGATTATCCATCCCGCCTGCCGCCTCTCCTTGAGTTTGAGTTTGAGTTGCAACTTCCATTGGGAAAGTGAAAGGAGTAGTAGTTGTAGTAGTTTTTGTAAGGATAGCATTCTGGCCTTGGTTTTTCCTATTTCTTCCTTCAGGTGTTTCGGCCTTAACGTCGTCAACGTCTACATTGCCATTTCCATTTGACTGGAGTCCCTGCCCATGCCCATGCCCTGGAGAAGAATGACCGTGTGAAGTTGACATCATTTCTTCAATGACTACTCCTGGAGGGAAGGGGGAAGAGTTATTTTCACTATTGTGGTTTCCACCGTGGGAGTTCACGTTCAATCCACCTTCGCCCTCGTCTTCTTCTTCTTCTAAACCATTCACTTCCTCAATACCTAGCCCATGTTCCTCTTCCTAAGGGGAATCAATTATGCATCATATTAAACTTTCATATTTCTCACACTACTGCCTTCTGCCTTCTGACTAGTCAGTTCGCTCACTAATTTATGCAGGACACACTGCATTGCGCTTCGCTTTTGCTATAAACCTACAAAATTGCATTTCCTTCCAAGACAGGAAAGAATGCTTGAGGGCTAAGGCTACTGCCTGCCTGCCTGCCATGGAATATTTACGTAAATTCGGTCATTTTCGCCTGGATGGTAAGTTATCTAATGAAGAAATCTGGATAATATCGGTAATTCAAGCTTTCAAGCAAGACACAAAGGAAGTATTAGCAGGCACGCATTGGCAACATAGTGGCAATAGTAGTAGTACAACATAATTATGGCGTTCCACCAGCCAGGAACAAAGACAGTTTTAATGGGTTCCTAAATAATGGATGCTTTCCTCGGGATTTATTATCTGATTTGTGCCTTCCTTTCCTAAAAGACATTTATTGGGAAAGAGGACACAAAACTTAGGTAAACTCAACTTGGTTGCTTGCTTACCTTACAGTAAAATCAATGTTGTCTATCTGAAATTAGTTCATTCTATACAAATTTAAGCAAAAAAAGAAGAAAGTATTAAAATTTGAAGTAGCTATCCCAAGGCATTATTCCCAATATTTTCCCTTTTTATCGCTATCACTTCTAATGTTGGAAGAAATGACAACATTTCCATAGACTAAGAGAAAAGAAAAGTAAAAAGTGTGATAATGACGAGATTTACTCAATTGGTGAACTAAAACAGCCTTCCGGCTATCGTATCTCGTTCGTTGTTGAAGAACTTAACACTTGCCAAGAACCTTAGCTATGCCTGGTGTTGGCTTTTATTACTGTAGCGCATATAGCTGGCGGAAGAAGAAAAGAAAGGGTATTATTTTCTTCACTTCCTTTTATACCCAAATAAAACTTCACTTCCTCATCTAGAGTGAAAGCTAAGCTATGTGGAGAAAATACGCAATACGCAATGCAATGCAATTGAGTCAGGCCCTTAGGCTAGCCGAGCCGACCGACGTGCTTGAGTGGCGATGGCGATAAAATATTTCTCTCTTTCCCTGTGAGTGAAAACCTTCTTTTTTCTTATCCATGATAGGCAAGGCAAGGCAAGGCGCTAATGATAGGGCATCTCACTTTGTATTTTGTATAGGTTCACCACAATGGGTATTCTAGTTTCAAAGCCATTAAAGGGCGAAAGGGCCAACCAGCTTTCACTATGCATGCAAGTACGTACGAATTGGGCGGCTGATTGTTGTGTGTGTTTCTCTGGACTTGGCTGATAACGTGCTTTTTTAATACCCTTTTCGTAAAATTCTTCTAATGGGTAGACAAAACAATGAATGACTATCCTATTTTTAATTATCTTTATCACGAGTCAAAAATCAAATCAACTTTGAAGACATTTTGTGCCTAGGTGTCGGAAATGAAATTATCTGTCTCTGTCTCTGCCTCCTTGAGTTTTTAATTCCTTCCTGCCAAGATGAACTTTGAAAGAGAATTTAATAGAGGAGCTAGCGAACCGTTTGATCCTCTGACGACGACGACCCCGTCTTCATGTCACCGCCACAGCCGCTGCCACCGAGTTGATAAATATTGAGCATATGCGCAGCTTGTA
>WJEZ01001878.1:0-15362 GCA_009869925.1 Thalassaphorura encarpata
AGCTAAAGATGCGCTTAGCCAAACACTTTGTCTTCCAACCTGTCGACTTGCCCAAATGAGAAAAGTAGAGGGAACTAACAGGAGGCACAAGCCATAGTCATACCCATTCTCTTGACGATAAAAACAAATGCTCTTCACCCACAAAAACTTTGGCAAAAAATTAAGTAAACTAAGAATGGGAAAGTTGTGGATGATTGCACTGAATAAATGAAACCTACTACTCTATGCCCTTTGACCATTTTTAGTAGATGTTAATTAATTTCTTGTATTGTTTCTAGTATATGCCTTGGTGTCCTCCTCGATCTCATTTTGGATCCCTGGCGTACTCTAGGATGAATACGAGTAATGGTTTTCCTTTATCTGCTCTACCCCAAAAAGAGGTAGATATATTTCAGGAGCACGCAAATATCATGCAATGCAATGGAATCCAAGGAAGAGCAATTCCATGCATGAGTCATGCTGCTCCCAGAATAATTTTCCATTCACACTTCAAACTTGGCATTTGCCTTACTATGCTAAACCTACTTGCCCTGGGCCAAGCCCAATGCCCTTGAAATAAAATGAAATAAGATTATATTTTCATTCAAGGACCTCAATTCTGAGAAAATGCTCAATAACTTTTAACTAATTTTTATTAATATGGCAAAAAGCCAGCTAATGCTAATATTTATTTATTGCTACTTTGCCATTAAATAACAATTAATGTGATCTTTTGTGATCTTTAATTGAATTGTATAAGGAAAGAGGTCAGGCATGACATGGCATGAATATTTTATATGCATATGGGTTAGAATACTAATGTGAAATGACTTGTTCTGTCCACAGGTTCAACATCCACGGCAGTCTGTGACAACAAATCGCAACAACGATGGAAACACGAGCATAAAGCTGCTAGAACTTTAGGTAAGATGAGTGCTTTTCATCATTTTCATTAAGTCCAATTCACTTAATGGATTTCCTGATGCTGCTCCCAGCTCCCGTAATTGATTCCTACTCTTCAGTTCAAGAGTTCATTCTATTCCATTTATTTATGTATATGCATACAAAGTGAGTGCAAAATGAATGCATAAGGAAAGTACAACTTTCACTTTTCTTTTAAGCTAGGAATAATTAGCATAGGATGAAATGAGAAATGAGTAGTCGTTTGAGTTTCCTTGAGTCAATATCCCGTTGTGTCCATAATGTTACGTAAAGAATAGAAGAAAGTGTTTTGGTTCTAGTCTAGTATAGACTAGGCAGCCTGAAAGAAAAGCTATGTTGTTATTGTTCTGTCATTAGTTTCTAACTTGAAGAATTCTTGAATTTCGCCGAATGCTTATGCCTTTGCCCATGCCCATGAACCTGATACCTCCTGTATGTTATTTACTCAACAGCGGACGGTAGGTAGGTAAGGACCAATACACCTTTCCCCGGAGCGGAGCTTATAGTTCACCCGTCAAGAAGAGAAAAAAAAGCAATTCTTGACAGGTTTGTTTACATTGGCCCATCCAACGATGTGTCTTTCTTTTTCTTTTTCCATTGCATGCATAGGGGTAAAGCAATGAAAGAAATAGATATGAACAGGAGCAAGAACCTCTACCATTTCTTAGTTACTTTTAGTTTTAGTCTTGTTCTTGTCTTATCAACTTAGTTTTAGTTGTTAACGAAGTGAATGCCTTAGGTCTTAGTGGTTCCATCCATGGCCATGATGTAATTTTGCTAGCATCATTTCACCTCTAATCAACTCATCCTTTCTCTCGCATCTCGCTCCAATAAAATTCCGTTCCTTTCCTATACATTTTCCTTGTCTTGGTAAATCAATTAAATTACTTTCTTTCCTCACTAAAATTCGATTCTTGATTTTGAAGGCAAGGTCTTTGTGGTATACTAGGTGAGGTTGAACGTTGAAGGTCAGACGTGAGGAATCATTGCTGTCGTTTTTATTTGGATAAAAAATAAAGAGATAGGCATAGGCCAAGCCAAAAGCGGAGATGAAAGAACAATTCCGGATGGGTCTGTTCCGTTCTGTAGATGACATCCTAGATCCTCAGTCGTTGTCTATGGTAGTCATGTAGTATTTAAATACTGATTGCGTTTGTCATGTCATGATTTATTCTCACATCGCTTTCATTTTCCACACTTGGCGGGTTGTAGGCTCAAAGGTTGAATTCATGTAACAATAAATTAGTAGACTTGGCATAAGCTAGGCTAGGCAAAGTCTTGAGTCTTTGGCCCTCAAGCTATGCTATAACTTTGTTTTGTTTCTCAAGTTGGACAGTCGAGAAAGTTCCAGCGCTAGCATACACAAAAGTCGTTAATCTTCTCACCTCAAACTCAAACTATGTAATTATTCAAAAACGTCGAGTCATGGTCTGCCCTGGATTGACACCCGATGCTTCTAAAGTTTTCAAGTTTTAAAATCTTTTATTTGCTTCGTTGGAACTGAGTAGAGGGAGTTAATATAATAAAAAAGAAAAAAAAGAGTTGGATGGATGGATGAGATTTTCGATTTCGTGGGTGGGTGGACAAGTTTGGAATTTAGTTCAATTCTCTCGCTCTCCTATGCTGCTGCTTTGGTTTTGCCCTTGGGGACATACATACATGGACTACTCAACCATGAAACTGAGTAGTAGTCGAATTCAGACATTCGACATTTCCAAAAGTCCGTAGTTCACTGCAAATAAAATCCTTTGCATTATTTGGCATTCTGCCATTAATACTAATAATGTCAACTTGATTGATTTCATATAAAATCCAAACACGACTAATAATAAACAGTAATAAATAATAAAAAGTTTAACTAAGGCATTTGTCGTATCGTCATATACGTTACCCAACACTCCAGTGGCATTTGGATCTCAGCTAATATATCCACCCTTAAGACGCTCTAGAAATCGTATGTCTCCAGAAAGTCTGTAGTTTGACAATGTCTTGTCTCTGCAGCAAAGTTAGTTTGAGTTGGTTTCTTGGCTTTGGCTCCGCTTAGAACTTAAATGTCAGAGAAATAGGAAAGGGTACAAAAATGGCTAGCTGACACGGACTCAAATAAATCGGATCGTCTTCTTTGAATGTCCACGTCCACGTTCTCAGCACATGAAATTGGTAGTGTTATGGTTATAAGTAGAGATGAGTTTATTTATCATTTCTAACCTATCTAATGCTAAAGCTAAAGCCCTTGCCCATGTCATGTTCTTGTCAATGTCATTTGCTCAGTTTCAGCACTCTTGTCCCACGCAACGGCAATGCAAATGACAATCCGGGATTTCCAAGGCTAAGAAAACGAAATCTGTAGATGATAATGTAACCCTCGGGCCACTCATAGCTATGTTGTCAAAATAATTTTAAATTCATGAGTCATGAGAAACTCGCTCATTTCATTGCACAAGTACCACTCACTTTAGTGCCAAATTCCAAAAAAAATCTCCAGGTGGTCCCTAGGAACTGAGGACTGCTAGTGTAGCAAGCCCGGGATTGAGGCCACCGGATTTTATTATCTTTTACGCCCTCCATAAAACTTTTCTGAAAAGGTGGAAGGAAGGATTTTTCATTTTACTACCATTCGTCCTTAAAGACAAACATTAAAGATCAAATTCAGCAGCTGGCTAGCGACATTTGGGTGAACGTTAAAATTTAATTCTTCTGCAGAAAAAGACTAAATTCGTTTCGCCGCTTATAAATCCAATTTAATCTTAGGCCCCGACTCAAATTTAGCCAAAGAAATTTAGTATTCTGTTGCTAGCTAGTTCCTATTTCACTTCACGTGTGCGTTGAGGTTTTGTAACGGTTTAACGATGTGAGTGTTTTTGCAGCTGTAGCTGCAGAAACTGCCTTGGACATGTCCTTGAATAACTTTACGATTGTAGCTGACAGAATTTCAACCAGTCATATCAAGTCATCGGAAGTGGGAATACGAGATAGAACTCAAAACAGGACAGAACAAAGATTAATCCGCCCAGGAGACACGGCATTAGGCTTGACATTGTTTATTCCGTCGTGTAGAACTAGAGAAGAGTCCTCGTCAATTCACAGCATCAGCATTGCAAGCAATGTAAATTCGGAGCTTAAAGTTGGGTGCTCATGCCTCGGTTCGGTGCAAGATGAGAGGATTTGAGATTTGGATTTGACTAACAAGCTCACGTTGAGTGATAGGAGGGAAAGTTGTTGAAAGGAAAAGGAAAGAATTTGAGCCAAAGGAAAAGGATGTACTCGTCAAATGCATCAAAAGAAGAAAATGACGAATGCTCGTGCAATGGCAAACAATCAATTTCCTTCGCCAAATAAAAGGAAACTAGCTCTTTGAAAATACCACTCAAGAACTTTAACCTTAAATTTGAACTTCAATTAGGCTAAAAACTTTCAAAGAATTCAATTGTCCTTTTCCTTCATTTTCCTCAAGTTTTGATCCTAATTCAAGGAAAATTCTAATGGAATTGAATTGTTTTATTTTTGCAGGTATAATCCTGGGTTCGTTCGCAGCATGTTGGCTTCCTTTCTTTGTATTTTATCTTGTGACTGCCCTTTGTAGTGCGAGAGTCCTGAGTGGGTTGTCCAACTTTTCTTTTGGATTGGTTACTTTAATTCATCACTCAAACCAGTCATTTATGCCTACTTAATCGAGACTGCCGAGATGCTTTCAAGGAAACAATTCAATGTGTCTTCCTTTTTCCACGCAAAAACAACACTCAAGCATATGTCTAAGCAAAAAATCAAAAGTTAAAGGAGTCTGGACAAACAACTCAGTCGGGCTAAGTCTCAATGTTCAAGAATTCTATGGAAAAAGAAATCTCAAGGGACTGTCCAGAAAAAAGGCATTGTCATCGTTCGTATCTCTACGGCCATACCACAGGAGAAATGCGTATGCTATGCCAAGCCCCTGAGGTTGAAATTCACAAAAAGAAAGTCACCTTTCTCCTGGCTAGATTCAAACATACAGACTTTCGACCTGCATTGCATTCCTCTAGAGATTCAATCGATAATGAGGAGGGCAGAAATGGAGATGAACGGCCAAGCAAGAACACTAATTACCTAATCCTACTCCTTCAACACTAAATTCTGGTGACAAGTTTCAAAATCAAAAGAGAAAACAGCACGAACAGCTTGGCTCTAATTATTATTGCAATTCAGCTGCACATGGCCATGAAATCGAATAATAAACACGAATGAACGAATCAAATTATTTTGGGCGTAGTCTGTGCGTGGAATTTGATCTTTTTGCTGTTGAATGAAGAAAAGTTGGAGAGAGGGAAAATGGCAATGGGTAAATTCGAACTAACAAGGTAACCACTTGAGGTGTTGGTCTCCTTTTGGGATGTGACTACTATCGACGTGAAGGTCATGGCGAGGGATGAACTTGTGCACAGTATTAGCTCTGCAAGGTCAAATTTGAAGAAATGTTTAAAATTTTGAAAATTTTTTTTCTAATGGTCCCCCCTTGGAAAGTTGAAAAATCATGGGTTAAATCCCATGAATTAAAGTTAAATCGATCGAGTGATGGCTTAAAATTTGCAGAAAAATAAGGAAACATGATGTAGTATTCGTTTTTGATGAATTTTGATGTTGCCCTATACAACAAAAACATCTCAAAATGAAAAATGAAAAAATCAGCATGGGATTTAGATTTAACCCATGATTTTTCAACTTTCCAAGGGGGGACCATTGGAAAAAAACTTTTCAAAATTTTAAACATTTCTATAAATTTGAGCTTTGACCTTGCAGAGCTAATACTGTGCACAAGTTCATCCCTCGTCATGACCTTCACGTCGATAGTAGTCACATCCCAAAAGGAGACCAATACCTCAAGTGGTTACCTTGTAAGTAAAGTTGATTACGCTTGCATATGCATTATCAGGATTTGTAAGTGGAAAAGAAACTTGGATTTCGCTCTAATTCCAAAGGAACATGAGTTGAGTACAAAATGGCAAGTGGCTGGCAGTTCCATGTCAGTGAGATTAAATTAATAACCAAAGACCTTAACCCCGAGAAATGAACCCTAGTTCTAGTCCCGATGAACAAATAAATAAGAATTACCGTTACCTTTACTGTGCCTGCCCTAATTCTGCGTCTGTGGTTTTTGACACTTATCTAATGAACTGAACTCAGTCAAATGTGTTAAGGATAGAAATACTATACAAAATAAGCAAATGATTTGCTAGTGTGCTTTCATGAGTGCTTAACTATTCAAAAATAAATTGGATGAAATTAGTTTATAGTTCCAACGTAGTACAGTTTGAACTGATATGATCCTCAAGATTTTGTTACTTTGTGATATGTAAATGCTAAGCCAAGCACGGAAGTTATGAGTGTAATAAATAGACTATGTGGCACTTACATACATTAGAACTAATTAATTTAGGTATAATTAGCCTAATGTATGTACTTGTATTGCTACTTGAACATTGTAGGCCCCATATTGCATACAAATTACGATGTACGTACGGAGCGTATGTGCTGTGCAACTGAACCAAGGAAAGAAGGAGATTCAAAGGAAAAAAATATATATACGGGTATATTTTGAAGCTAAAAACAAATGCATGCATGGGTTTCTTATATTGTAATGGGAAAGAAAACTTCACTGGAGAAAATATTGGAATCTTAATTAGATTGACTAACTTGGCTTAAAATACAGTAGGGTCTGTACAGGGCCATCACCATCCCCATCCCCATCCGCACCCGACCGACGCGACTGGCTGGCTGTTAATGGTGAACAGTGGTTGGTAGGTAATTGAACCTAAAGTCTTAGGATAAATCAAACAAAATTCTGGATGGAATGTTATCCTTATATTAGGGCATAGGCCTAGGCCATACCTACCCTGCCTTTTTCTTGCTTTCCCTCCGATCCAGCCTAGGTTCCTGACAAGTCTATATCTCCGATTCTGGGGAATTCGGGAGGTTAGAGCTTGGGCTTGGGTGGGGGAGAGAAAGTATGAGTGGGCGGTGAAACCACTTGGCGTTTAAGCCTCCACTTCAACTCTCAAGAAGAGATTAGATTCAAAGGAATGTCTCTTCAAAGGCTAGGCGAAACCTCCCTCTACACTCTACTTTCTTGTATTCTCCCAAACTCTACTATCACTACAGCACAGAGGTCAAAGGTTTACTCAAGGATAACTAGGAAAGGAAAGGAAGTAATCCTCAACATTTTGCTTTCTCCCATCAATTTCCGGACCATAAGTCAAATTCAAAACTCATTTTTTAAGACAAGACATAAGGGATGAGAATGAGAATTGGTATGAATGATTTATGCATGCATTAATCTGATGTGATGATGAGAATGAAGAAAAAGTGCATTAGTAAGAATTATTCTTTTGCACGCCTTTCACTTTTTTATGTATATTGCTCAACACTTCACATTTCAATGGAGAGTGAATTTCTGGGTGAAGTGAAAAATTCTTGAAAAAGTCCTTATACGTATAGGTACGTACGTAGGTGTATAAATTAACCGCTCTGCCCACCTTTAAATTACAGAATTAGCAGAAGCTGGAGTTGAATAAAAAAAACTCTAATTAAGACTAGGACTTAATGAAAACTGTCGGTCTGTCACTCATTCATCTCAGTCTGGTCTTTGGTTTGGTCATAGAAAATGTCATTAGCAGGGTATGAAGTTCTGTCACTATGCAAAATGACATGACACGATGGTTCTACGATTTCAGACTTAAATTCTATCAGTTCAAAAGCTAAGAGCAAGAGCAAGGTATTGCCAAAGGGTAAAAAATTCCAATGGGGAAAGTGATTCATGAATTTGAATTATGAGACATCCATCCATTTGATTCTTTTCTGCTTGTAACCGCGCTTAGTAATGATTAAACTCTTTTAAGGCAAAATGGAGAAGAAAGTTGTTTGGCATGCTTGGCATGACATTACACTGAAATTCATTGAAATTGCAAACTCAAATCCAGTTTCAATGGTGGATGATTTAGTTGTAGGCAAACTGATACACAGACTGAGTCAGGGCGAGTTAGGGTGAAAGTGGTGAAAGCATGCTTAGCTTGACACTTGTAAGTATTGTATGAGAAGAGTTGAAAGCATACCTTGTATAGCCTGGAATTTTCATATTCAACTACATCTAACCGCTTATTAGCACTAACCGAAGCAATTTCCCATCCTATTGTGGTTAGCTAATCAAATAAAAATTGAATGTTCTATTCTCACACCTGCCTTACTGATTATATTTTGGGTATCCTCGTGTAATTTCTAAATAATTTTCTATACTTAACCGTAACCTCGTAGAATGTCTATATATGTTGGCCATCGGATATTTTATTGGAATTTGCAAATTGAAGTTATCTTATGGAGTGACATTGCATGTCGAATGGTTGATTTTATAATTCATGACGAGTGCCAATTCTTACTATAGATTCCAATTTTCTGCATCTAGTGCTGTTGTATCCATGAGGTTTCAATTCGATTAATGAGAAGAGAATGAACATTCCAGCATTCTCCAGATTCATTCCAGGTTTCTCCAGATCTACTACAAAGTTCTCAGACCTATTTCAGAGTTCTCTAGAACCATTACAAGGATCTCCGGACTAAACTCATTTAAAAGTAACTGTAGAAAGGAAAATGTAGTCTCCATTAATGAGAAGAGAACTACTGTATGGAGAATACGAACTGTCATATAGAGGTGGTGCGACCTCTATGCTGTTTGGAGTTCTCTCATAATATATGAGCGGGAATTCCTACAACTTCCAACTTGGACTTGCTAAATTATGAAAAGTATTTTCGCAATTAAAAAGGAAAACGAGGAAAACATACTTGTATGGCTCAACCACATTTGTACTGGTAGAGAAGACTAGACACTAAACTGTCTGTACGGAGCGAGGACTTCGCGATTGAATTGAGTTGCCATGTGGTGAAAAACATTGAGTTCATTTTGCACTGAAACCTGCAATTGCATTTTCTTTTTCTTTTGTTCTAGTTCTAAACAATAAGCTGCTTTATGAGTGGGTCTCGAAAATATATGGATTGGGCCTAGAGAATACTCGAATGAATCTGAAGAATACTTGAAAAACCTGGAATGAATCTGGAGAATAATGGAATGACCCTGGAGAATTATAATTATAACACCATTCCAGCCAAGATGTCTTGACAACAACACTCCCCTACAGGTGGTCTCATACCTCAACTTTTTTTAAAATCCAAAAAAATCCACAAAATCATGTCATTCGCAGATAGCCTTAAAAGGATACCCTAGCAACTTAGAAAAACCCATTCTATATGGGGCAAATTATTTTGTAATAATATGGCATGTCCGCTGTGAAAAATTTTATGGTGATGAAACCCGGGAATCACTAAAACCCACAGCAACCCACAGCACCCACAGTACCCACAGCACCCTGATGCCAAATTTCTACCCAAACTAACCCACAGCACCCTGTTGCCTAATTTCTTACCCAACAAACAATTAAAATCAACATTTTTTCCTCTGTAGATTTATGAGACCACATGTAGGGGAGTATTTGTAAATAAGTCAACACATCTTGATTCCAGCATTCTCCAGATTCACTCCAGGTTTCTCCAGATCTACTCCAAAATTCTCAGATCCATTTCAGAGTTCTTAAAAAGCCATTACAAGGATTTACGGACCAAACTCATTTTAAAGTAACTGTAGAAAGGAAAATGTAGGCTTCAGTACCTTCACCACATGGCAACTCTACACTCAATGCAATCGTGAAGTCATCGCTCAGTGCAGACCGTTTAGGGCCTAGTAGATAGAAGGGAACTACCCATTTCGCCTGGAAATTGTGCCCAGATGGGGAGGGGACAGCCCTGAAGATTAACCGCCTATAGAACCAATCTCTCCCATTCCAGGCCTGGAATTGACACAACAGCGAAGTGTCAAAGGGAAGACCTTAAGCCACTACAATTCCAACGAATTAGTTTTGGTCACAATTTGATTCAGATTTGGCTTGATTTGGAAACGTGTGCAGTTAAAGTTGTCAGTAGCAACACAACAATGATCGCTGCCAAAGCAGGAAATATTTTCACTGGTTTTTAATAAATTGAATTGATTAAGTTATGCCGAGGTCTATAAAATGTGAAATGAAAATAAAAATGGAGCGGACTGAAAAACGGTCACGAAACCAGCTCAAGAATCAAAATGAGTAGGTTGGGATTTTCTACAAAGCAAAAGGAATTCCTTGGTCAGAATTTGAGTTGGAAGCAAGCGAGATGATGAGTTTTATTTTGACTTGCTCATTTTGAGTCGAAAAGCTCAAAACGGCCCGTTCCTAAAATTATGATTTGCCGGAACTAATAATTCACAGTAAAACCTTGGGGGTTTATTTTCTCTCAAGTGTTGGTGTTGTTACTGACTGCATAAGTCATGATTATTCTAACTTACCAGGTTTATTATTGGGACTAGTTCATTCTTCGATTACCACCTTTAATATATAAGATTTTAGTAATACAGATAGTAGGGCACTCATATTCACGATACGATCCATAGGGTAGGAATTCGCTTCACATTCATTCATTATAGCTAAAACAATGGCGTGTTTGAATGAATGGACAGAATTCTAAATTCGCAAACAAGTCCTCTGGACGTGAACAAACGAGGCTCAAATGAATTCAACTTTGACCTTGTTGCCCTTAGTCAGTCAGTCTTGACTTGAATTCCCACTATAGCACTAGGTTAATTTAGGCTCTTCCTCGATCCAGATAAATGATTTTGGAATTTCTTGAGTTGTTGGGATGAGAAGATCCCAAGATCCTTTCAAAAAAAATGTTTAATTTTCTTTGTAGAATTTAAAGTCAAAGAGGATTATGAAGAGGAGGAGGAATCGATGTTCCATGATGCAAGGACTCTGTGACTGGAGGAGCTTTTCCAAGGATCCCTCTCGTTATGGACGGTCGACGATTGGCATCATCATCGTGAAGAATGTAAATCGGCAGACAACCATTTTCATCTGTTACAGATATTTCAGGATATGGCAGTCCAGGCTGCAACAAAATAATAATAAATTAATATTTAGAATATGAGAAAAACAAAAAAAACTTACAGAGGATGGAAGTGAAGATTTTAATATGTGATGCTCTTGAATCATGGCAAGTGCTGTGGAATTATTTTGCAGCGAGAATGGTATTGATTGTGGTGGGATAGATTGATTGTAAAGATGCAGACTTTGCAATCCTTGAGAAATGTCATTTGGAACTGGAGATTGAGAATGTGGGTGTGGTGTCCCAGAAGGGGCTAAATCTATAGGTCCTCCAGGATGTTGGAACAAACGAACAGGAGAAGATGGAGACGTAGACTGAACTGAATGTCTACGTTCTTCTCCTCCACAACTCCCTCTCTAAACCACCCATTAATTAATTAATTAAAGCTTACTAATGTAAATTAACTAAACTTGCAAGAACACCGAACCTGTATTGACTTGGAAGGTCTGGGAGAAGTTGGGCAAGTTCCTTCACTCCCACGACGTGTTGGAGCAACAGGGCTATATCTTTCACTCGGCATGTGACACAATTCCTTATAGGTTTCACGACCTAGCAATGACATCAAGTTTAAAACTATAAATGTTAATTGTTTTTTTCAATCTTAAGCTTGTCTGGGCAATACAAAAAACGTTTTAAAACCGCAAAGAATAAAAAACAAATGATAAGATAATTCAGGTGTGATTTGTAGTTAACCTGTTGGCGGATAATAAAATGATCTATTTTTCCTTGGTTGGATTCGAGTCAAATACGTGTGATGAAGTAGTCTGCGAGACTGAGATGGGGGTGGAGGCATGCTTGTACTTGGAGGACAATAATAGGCCGAAGGAAACGTCGGGCCAATTATATGCAGTTGTTGTCCATCAACAACTGCTCAATTCCAACGACACAAAATAATAAAGTAAAATAAATCAAGCAATCACAAAATTAAAATCAAATAAAAAATGTCAACGGTTAATGACAGCATGCAGGGTGGATTCTGTAGTTCTTACTGACCTTGTGGTCTTTCAACCACAGTGATAAGACCAGTTCGTCGACTCCTTCCTTGGAATAACGCTTGTTCCTCCTGATTCCCAAGATAATTCGTATCCCTCCTCAGCACACCCTGAAATTCAAACTAATTATGAATATTTAAATTCCATCCACACAACTCAACCCATGAAAAATCACAAAAACCTCGTGAAATCAAAATAAACTCAAACCATATTTATCACTTAAAATTACTCACCGTGGTAAGTTGCTCCCTGGAGGAAGGATGGCTCCACCCTCCTTCACAAGGTTGTTGTTGCTTTTCTTTCTGCTGAAGATTTGCACCACCATCAGAGGCTCTTCGAGCAAATCCACTCGCTAAAATTATAACCCAATATAGTAATTTGTCCAGGCCGAAACAAAAAGGTCAAGGGTCAACTCACTGCTTTCCATGACGGTTGGAGGTTTGAGAAGGTGCTGGTCTTTGATACTTTCGACAAGTGGAATGGTTTGTTCAGGCCCTTGCACAACAACTGGGCAACCCTGGATGTAAATTAGAATAAAATTAACATGAGTGGTCTCAATGGAAGAGAAATTAATTAACTTACCTGTGGAAGATCAACGGTATGTCTCCTCCCCTGATGAGACTGGGAATTGCTCAGTCTTCTCAAATCTTCCTCACCAACTCTCAACTCATCAAACTGAAGAAAAGAGAACAATATTTAAAAATGATATTTTCTTACTAGTAAGTGAGTCAAAATCACATTAATTATGTTTGAATTGATCGGTTAATTTTACCTTCTCGTATATTTGGGCATCGTTGAGGAAGAATTGGACTTCGGGTACAATTTCTTGTCTCTCAACAATCCCAGTCGTAATGGAAGCTTTTCTCTGTGACGAAGGGAGTTGAAATGGAGAAGCTCCACGAGTTTCCCCTTGCTCTCTGCTAAGGTTCATCAAGTCGTAAATGGCACTAATGTGATCAAATCGTCTCTCGAGAATTGACTGAAGAATCATTTCTCTGGAGAGCCCAGGAATCAAGGACATTTGGTCTATCACGCTCTCGCTTAAAGTCTCAGGCTCATCTTCACATATGTTCAGAACTTCCTCCTTCAAAGCAAACCAAAAGATTTGTATCTAAAGTCTTTAGGTCAGATAAGATCAAATAAGTCCGTCAATACCTGATACATCCATTTATGAGCAAGGATTTGAGGAATAGTCAGTCTTTTGCTTGGCTCAACTACGAGCATATGACGAATCAAATGCTCACAACCAGACGACATGAAAAATGGAATGCGAAATTTTCCAGAAGTGACTCGATCGCGTAGTGTGTGGAGTGTTGAGCCATCAAACGGAAGAGCACCACACACAAGTACATATAGCACAACTCCAAGGCTCTATCAAAATAAGTTTAGAAAATAAACTATTTAAGAATTTACTATGTAATATTTGAATATTTACCCAAATATCTGTTTTGGGCCCATCGTACTGTTTCCCTTCAAACAATTCAGGAGCGGCATAAGGAGGACTTCCACACCATGTGGAGAGCAAACTTCCTTCTTGATATTCGTTGCTAAATCCAAAATCTAGCAAGGAGAAAATAAACGTGAGAATAAAATGATTTGCCAATAAAATAATTTGTAAGAGGATTACCGGCTAATTTAATATTATTATTTCTGTCTAAGAGGAGGTTCTCTGCTTTGAGATCTCGATGGACAATGCCATTTCGATGACAATAGTCTACTGCTACAATGATTTGGTGAAACACTCGTCTTGCCTCTTGCTCGTTCATTCGGCCATTTAATACCAAATAATCTAGTCCGGAAGAAAAATAATTAATTATAAACTTTGTGACTTGTCAATTCAAATTATCGAAACCTTACCAAAGATTTCCCCACGACTAGCATACTCAGTGACCAGATAAATTATATTTTCCGTCTCCATTACCTAAACAATGAAATCAGAACAAAATCGTCAAACAAAATGAATGCATTGAGCGTGGTTACAAATCTTACTTGAAACAAACGAATAATGTGCGTATGCCTCAGTTTTCTCATGATATGTATCTCTCTAAATATTTTCTTCAGGTTATCTTGACTCAGTTTGGTCTTGTCAATAATTTTGATTGCAACCTACAAAATGAAAACCCAATTTGCTAAAATCGTCCAACCATTGTACTCGTAAATTAACAAAATCTGTAATGACTAATGACATGCGTTTGTAAAACCCAACCTTGACCATGCCTATGAATTGGTATTGCTATAGTTGGTCCTTCTGCCTAGACCAAACCAGTTACACGTAGAAAAACCATCCTTATGTTCAAATCTTACTGATCTTTACTTGGAATTCCGATTTAAACTGGTGAAGATCCAATTTATTGTATTCGTAAGTTAGGTTTATCGAAATTCCATAAAAGAGATAGAATAAAGTCATAAGCACAGCTATACACCCGACTAGAGATAATTTATCATTTCTTACATTCGAATGGAAACATGACGAATCAGCAGAATTACCAGTAGTCTTTCCATCAATCAGCAGGTTGCATTTTGTTTCATTCATTTCAACGAAGGAAGTTACCTTATAGCTGGGATGTATAGGGATGAGTGATCAAACTGTTATATATTTGTAATAAATACTAGAAGGGGAGGCTTGTAATAGAAGGATGCTTCTATTTACTCAAATGACACTCAGAGGGGGTTTCTAATGGAGAGGCTTCTATTAAAGAAAATACGGTATGCGTCTAATTTATTTGGTTTGTCCCGTTAAGGAATATTGTATTTAACCCATATAGTAGAGCAAAATCTCGTGTCATGGCATAAAAATAGGAAAAAACTACAGAAAAATATTAACTAAAATTAGATCTTTCTTCAGATCCACGGTCCAATTAAGATTGTGACTTGTCGAATCATAAAAATTCGCGTAATATTCCACGCATTCCTTGCTCGAGCAGAGCATTCTCAGCCAATATTTTACTTTAGCAATTGAGGTAAGGAAATGGTGGAAGTATTAGAGTGATTTTGCTTATAATGGATGATCTAAGGTCTAAAAGCAGGAACAGATACAGAGGAAAGAAAGTATGTTTAGTGGGTTCAAGTTCCAGCAAGATTCCCTTAGCAGCATTGGGCTGACAAGAGATATTCCAGACTGACAGCAAAAGCACCTACCCACCCATACTTGCATGGCCAAATGACCATCCATCTACCTAATTTATTTTTCATTGTCCAAGGTCTCACACTTCGTTTTCAGAAAACAATTTCAAATCATTATCTAAAATATTGCATCGTAACCATTCGCTCAGTTCACTGTCAATTAACGAAATTATGATTTGAGCATAGGATTTTTATTGATAATTGAGAAGAGGATTTTAGACTGTGATTGTTTGCATGCACGTGCGAGGTTTCCCTTGTAAGTAAAAGTCCAAGTAAAGTTCTTTAGTGTTAGAGTGAAAGCGGGTACGACGGGTAGTAGGGAAAGGAGCCCAATGT
>WJEZ01001879.1:0-15353 GCA_009869925.1 Thalassaphorura encarpata
GAACCCAAGCAGGTGATGCAATTTTGTTCAACAGTTCATTGGCAATTATTGGACCCTGCTGCAGCCATAATTGCGCCTGAAATCGAAACACATTTAAAATTCTATTAAAAAATTTCGTTCGTTACTAAATCTGGCAGAAGTTTATATGTTATTCAGCCGTTTACTAGTGCTGAAACTAATACATACAAACACAACAAAATATGTTAAAAGAAAGAATTTTTGCCATTAAATAAATTTAATTACTTCCGGTGATTCGTTCATTTGTCGTAGTCTTCTCCTTTTTCCGACGGATTCTGTTTCAGAAGTTTCCTCTCCGTCTGAATGAAGTGGAGATTGAAGCGGAGAAAAGAAATTGGAGACTGACTCAGGATAGCTGATTTGACTGCCCGCTTGATTTAACACAATCTGGGACACACTTTGACTTAACCACGGTATGACGCCTTGATTCTGGCTGATGGCAGCGGATTGGCCTTGATAAAGAAATTTAACAATTTATTCCACTTTTATTGGACTGGCAAACCTCATTTGACTTGCATGAAGGATGCTATATCTTACGAATCTCAAATGCACTTGCCACATAACCTTAATCAATTTGCATTGTCTCAATCCATATTTCCAAGAAATTGACGCAAGTCTGAACTGTTTCGTTTATTCTATATCTATTCTTGACTCTATCAATACTTTGCGAAACAACGATTCTCCCAGTTAAGACAAAGTCGAATGAACATAAGATTCAATGCAGGTGATCCAACTTAAAATGAGATTGCCAAATCGAGTAGAGGAGACAAGAGAGCATCAATGCTATCTTTGATTGAAATATTTTATACTTTCCTTGTCTACCTTTTGTGACCAAATAAACGAAAGTACTTACGAGATATATAAAATTGTGCTTGTCTCTCCAGTGGAACAACGCGAAAATAGTCTTATTCTATATCTATTCTTGACTCTATCAATACTTTGCGAAACAACGATTCTTCCAGTTAAGAAAAAGTTGAATGAACATAAGATTCAATGCAGGTGATCCAACTTTAAATGAGATTGTCAAATCGAATAGAAGAGAAACGAGAACAGCAATGCGAATATTTGATTGAAATCTTTTATACTTTCCTTGTCTACCTTTTGTGACCAAATAAACGAAAGTACTTACGAGATATATAAAATTGTGCTTGTCTCTCCAGTGGAACAACGCGAAAATCTAAAAACCAAGCTTCAGCCCACGCTATTACAAAACCTGATAATACTAAAAAGACAGGCCAAGGACTGGAACTTCCGTATTCTTTCCACTGCAAAAGAAAAGAATCAGTGATTCCAGACACGATGTAAAGGATACTAACTATTTGAAACGAAATGTATGGAAGGACTTACCCCAAACAGAAACACTTTCGATAAGAGAAAAGCGCATGAGGCAGCAGTCGTAAACTATAACGAAAGCAAAACAAGGCCATTATTGCTATGACCAATACTTCAACCAGACTTTCGCTAAAGTCTAATGAAATTAAGTTGATACTAATTTTACTATCCATTGAGTGAAGTTTGATTGTCTTTCTTCAATTCACCAATTTATAGCTGGCAACAACTGAAACATTTAGGTTGACAACTTTCTAATATTGACGCTCGACACGGAATAATGACGACTGAACTGATAATGAGTCAATTCCATGTCTACTAGAAACGAATAAGAACTCAGCCGACGCATCGTGTGAAGTGAAACTTTTGGCAGTCATATAAAAATATTGCGTTACAATTACGATACAATCATCATTAGCATTAGCATGTTCTGAATTGAATGACTGGGGACTACTTTATCATTTATCTTTCTTATCCTCCCTCCCCCCATAAAATATTTGTCTCTTACTGCAACTGGTAACCAATGATGAAACTGAAGAAGGCCATAAAACAGAAGGAGGATCACAAATCTGGAGGCGGAACACATCTGAAATAAGAATTCACACATATCAAAAATTCTAAAACAACAATCAGTCCTCCCTCATTATCTTTTGTAGACTGGTATCTCACCACAAGATCGAAAATGCTAATCCTGAAGCTGAACTGGATAATTTCGGCTTCAAACGACTCGATTATGTTATCACCTCCTTTGACCTGGTCAAAAATGTTCGATATTTCATTCATATTAGAGTCAGTAACAATCCAAACTTGTATAAATTATATCTATCTTGTAGAAACTCACCAGAATTACACACAGGGTCCATAAAAGAACAGTAAATAGGAAATCAAATGTTGCGATAAGGACAAAAAATCTCCTGACAGGGGATAAATTTCTTCCTTCAGGCATACCTAGAATTACATCCTCCGACGGAGGGTTTGGAAAGCTCTGGTACGTCTCCATTGGCATTTTTGTTTCCAGAGTCCAAGAACTGAACTTTGGAAAAGTGGAATTTGGTAATCTAGCTTAATTAATTACAGCATAGCCAATATGTCGTTGTTGGACTTGGATACATTTTCTCCTCTGGACCCGAGAGGGTGACTAATTTTTTAAGTATCACAACTCATACGAGTTATTTAATTATTGCACTGACTTGGCCACAATGCCTCACATTAGTTAAAAATTTCTCTTATGACACAACCGAAGGACGACAATAAAAATCAAGGCTTGCTTACTTAGTTCAGCTTCAAAACTTTCATTGCCCAACACAGGATCTAATGTTTTTGCAAAGACGATGATTTTGAACTATTTCTTCGTACCCTCCTCAAAGGCCTTACGCATGTAGTAGAATGCATAGAGTTTATTTTGGTTGCAGTTTTATCATCATGACGCATTTAACAACCACCGCCCGAAGGTTAAATTGGATTTTTCCTTATCTCATCTTTGTACTTTGACTCTCCGTTTACCACGTCCACTAAAACCCTAATAATAATAACTCTTATACAAATGCATAAATTTAATCTGTTTTCCATACTCCCTCCTGAGCTAAATCCTTCTGGCCTTGCTTGCGCCACTTCGGAGGTTTGAAAGGCTTGGATAATAAAAATGAGTTTAGTTCAATTATTCAATTTAGTTAAATTCTTGTGACCAGGTTAGAGGGTTAGATCCAGAACTGTTCTGTGATACTGATGGAGTTTGATTAATCTGATCATAACTTTTCATGGACTATTACTATTATATTCTAGAATTTCCAATTTTGAACGGTCGTGTTTTCGCCATCCTGAAAGAAACTCTAGTCTCGAGCAGAAAAATTTTCTGGAAAAAGAAATCTAGAAATGAAATGACTATATTGCAATCGCGTTCTTTGAGGCATTTCTATAACTAGTATTTTGGTATATTAAATGCATATTCTACTAGTCGTATTGGTAATAACAATGATAATCATTTGATGTTGATTAGTAGATTTGGTTTTATGATTTTGAAATTAGCTATCCTAATTTATTAGCAGGTGACTTCGGCCACAAGCTGGGATTTTTAGGGTTAATTCGATTTGTCATTCAGTTTTATTTTGCAGAGTGGATAATGAGCCTTGACTGTGTAGTGTATCACGCATAGGAATAGGAGCAGCTAGTCCGCTAGAAAAGGAAATTCATATCTGCATTCACAATTGGGGAAATTGAGACTATCGCAAGCTTAATTAATTTTAGCCATTTTTCTTGGGCATGTTTGTTTTTCGGCATTTGCAAATTTGGAAAAATGGATCTCAGGTTGGATTTCCGTGAGATGTTGCCCTAGTTACTCCAGCATGACACTACTCAAGTCAAAAAGTAAACAAGAAGCGTCTTTGGCCCTAAATCCTTTGTCTCATTTTCCTCATTCTCCATTCTCTTATCGAAGAGTTAACATCTCAAATTTTTCTTCTCTCCAATCAAATTTTTTCGCTTCAAAATTTTTTCGATTTTGCTGAATTGTGGTAAAGGGTTGAACTCCTATCCCTAAGTGCCCATAATTCAAGACTTCTCCCTTTCCTGTTCTTCTAAAATTGCTGTTCTGATCACCAAATCCCAAAATTTCCAAAGTTGAATTTGGACTGAGCAGATTGGAATGGAAAACTGAGGAATTTGAGGTAAATCATGTAAAATTTGGATAAAACCATAAACCTTTCAAAAATTACAACATCTTATATCACGATTTAGAAGCATGAATCCATTTTGAGTCTGATTTAAACTCATTTCAAATCTTGATGGAGAATTGAAAGATGGAAATTCACCACCATTCCTCAATGGTAAGCATAGGAATTTAATTCTCTTATTATTTTTAGTACCAAAAATAGTATAGAAGAGACTAAAAGTCTTTTCCATCTACAGAGTGAGGTGAAACAACAAGGTAATCAGCCGCCGAAGACAATGGACCAGATGACCCGGTGCCGGAGGCCCTCCAAAGTAAGCCTATAGACTTTGTCAAACATGGGTATCATCCTCACCGAGGTGTTCCCTGCTTGGGTGTGGGTTCCGTCGTAGGAACCCAGGTACTCAAGTAAGGACACCGATCCAAGTTGGAATGATGAGATGACCCGGTGCCGGAGGCCCTCCAAAGTAAGTCTATAGACTTTGTCAAGCACTGGGTATCTTCCTCACCGAGGTGTTCCCTGCTTGGGTGTGGGTTCCGTCGTAGGAACCCAGGTACTCAAGTAAGGACACCAAAAGAAGACGTCGAACTGGAAGGCAATTCTGGAGATTGTTGCTCCGATTGGACTGCTTCATTGGCGATCCTCACCGAGGTGTTCCCTGCTTGGGTGTGGGTTCCGTCGTAGGAACCCAGGTACTCAAGTAAGGACACCGAAAGAAGACGTCGAACTGGAAGGCAATTCTGGAGATTGTTGCTCCGATTGGACTGCTTCATTGGTGAATTCTCCTACATGGACTGAATCATTATGTGTCACATTCCAATCCTCACCAAATGATCACATCTGGAAATACAGATATAAAGAAAAGTTTATTTAAAAACTCAAGAAGCTGAGTATTTAACCAGCATAATTAACAAATGATTTGTGAATTCTTGCTTTGAATTTAATAAACAGCCAATTTTTTTCTCGAGATTAAACTCTTTGTTTTGTTGCTTCATTCATTTACACAGTAGTCATTAAAAATATTTCTAGCCAAACTTACCTAAATTCAAGTATTTAAATTTCGTTCGAGTAGGTCGAATTCTAATACGAGATCAAATTTTCAATTTGAGTCGAACTCGTAGTAATGGTATTAATTCCAATAAAAGCCGAGTCCATTGTTGTCTAAGTTTTCGAGTGCGATCCTGTTCGTGTTTATACAGCATGCCCCGACCAAAATTATCTTACGTTTGATTTTGAAAGGTTTCAGATTATTAGAGTAACATTTAAAGTTGTCAAGTCAGAGTTAGTTTGTTTTTATTGTTTTATGACATGATGGTAGAAATCGAGACTGGCTTGCGTGAAGTTAACTGTTATGCTTTATTCTGCAAATGTTTTTCTACAGAACTTAACAGAAACATACGATAAAGAGGGAAGAGGTATAGCAGAAAAGATTAACAGTCAATAGGAAAATAAGTTATTTGAATATTTCTGGCAATATGAGTGATTCTGATGTGTCAGACGACGAAGCGCCTAAGTGCTATCTAGCTAATTTAGATAAGTCGAGCGTAAGAAGCGAAACTGCTGGTGCCCGTAAGAAAGAGCTTCTTGAATATGTGGATCATCTCAAATTGCAAGGGCATCATGCCCTTTCTGCGGAAATTGATAGAACTTTAAAAAAAGTGAATGAAGGTGTTGATGAAGTCATAGCAGCTTTTGAGGCACTGGAGACTTCAGCAGATCCTGCTGTTAAGGAAAAGTCAGCTGAAATTTTAAAGAAGGAAGTTCGAAAGCTTCAGAAACACAGAGACGGAATGGCACCCTGGATTAATAGCAACAAATTTAAAGACAAAAAAATTCTTCTAGAACATCGTGCCTTGATTGAAAGGGTAATTGTATATGGATTTCGGACTTTATTTGAATTAGTATATCACCCATGTGTTACTCATTCTATTTTCCTCCAATATGTAGCAAATGAGTCGATGGAAGTATCTGGAAAAGCGTGTTAAAGTTAAGGAATACTCTGAAATTGGTCTAAATCGTCCAAACTCAAAACCTGTGAATCGGACAGAGAAGGATCGGGAGGAGCTAAGGAATTGGTTGGTGAATGTGATCGACAAATTGAAACAACTGACGGATCTTATCGAATTAGACATTGACCAATTACTCGAAAAGAAAGGCAAAAAGTCGTGGAAGGAATCCGATTTGGAGAAAATGAAAACAATGAAAGGAAGGAACGAGTTTCACTTAGACAAATTCGAAGCGTTACTTCGCATGTTGCACAACTTGACCGTTCAGTCAGATGAGGTTGACTACAGTTTGTTTTAATAAGAAAACGTTAAACGGAGATAGCCTCATTTCAATAAACAAATTATTGTTTCGTTCTAATGTAGATTCTCGAGTTTATGAATCAAGTGAAAAAGATTAAAGACGATATCGAATATTATCTTGAAGCGTGGCGGGAGCCTGACTTTGAAGAAAAATGAGTTTCTCTACGATGATATTGTTGGAATAGACGAGGTTTGATGAGTAAAATAAATAATTCACCTTTAGATTCAAGTCTATGAAATGATTCGATTTGTAGAACAAAATCTGTCAGCCACCCTTACCCTCACCACCGTTACCAGTGTCAGCGTCAGCACCAGCACCAACCCCATCAAAACTACAACAAAATATCAGTGGGGGTGGACCAGTCAAGGCTTCTAAAAGCACTTCCAAAACTCTTACACCTGCTTCCTTAACCGATCTCCAGTCAGAAACCCCAGTTGAACGTCAGCAAGGGCTAAACATTACAAGTCCGGTCCCAGAAGTTTCATCATGGCCAAATCTGCAGGCTAGAAAGCCTTTGGTTGATTGCTTGACAAAAACAGGAGCACACATTTTGAAAACTGATAAAATAGAGCTACCAAAGCAAATGGCTGCAAAGTGAGACTATTAACAGAAATTCTCAATTGAAAGGATCACTGACTCCAAAAACAGGGCCGCTCCAAAAAGGTCAATATTATTTTCAGAATGAAATATGAAAACGAACTACTTTTGTTACTTAGTATTCGACACCCACAAACGTTTGGTTTTGGTCTTTTTATGACAACAATGACTATTAACATTTTGCGCTTGATTATTTTCAGTATCGTGTCTGCCCCCTTTGCCAAATAGTACAAATAGTTCCATTTCCCCACCACCTGGTTTCTTCGATTTGCGGATGAAAACCAGTCCGGAGGTGGTACCGATTAAATTGCCACCAATGCCTTCGGCAGCGACAATGAAAGTGTCATCACATGACAACGGAGGGATAATTGAGGATGGGGGTTACCTTAATGCCGTTAAAGGTCCCAAAATATCCATACCTGCATCGTTAACTGATCTGAAGTCACAAACACCGAAGCCTAGCAGTCAACCTAGATTAAGTAGTGTAAGTTCTGTCCCCGAAATTTCAGCATGGCCTAATTTGCATGCTGGAAAACCATCGGGAATTCTGACTCGTTCGAAACCACAAGCTTTCATGGCGGAGCCACCAGGGTTTAGACGTTCACCGTCTCTTTGCATTGAAAATTCGGTCTCTAATATTCCACCATTGCCCCAACTCAATATTGGAAAGCAAATAGATAATCTTACGCGAGCAGGAACACCATCATTGCTACATGAAAAATCACAGGCATTGTCAAACCAATGGCCATCAAAACAGGCTACTCCTAGATCGATTCCTTATCAATTTAAAGGAACACCGACTACAAAAGTCACGGTACCCAGACAAGGTACTTATTTTAAAATGAACTCATAATGCCTGCTTTATTTCATCCATTTCATCTTCTAATGTGAACACCACCAGAGTTAATAAATGTGTACAATATTTTTAGTTTCCGCACGGCCTCCACCGTCCTTGCCGATAAGCTTTCTTGACATTTCCCCACCGCCCGGTTTCTGTCCAAGAATTCGAATACCAAAACTTGATTTTATTGGGACATATATTCCTAACCGGTCAGATCATTCGAATAGAAAATCCAGGGCTCAGTGCCGTTTAAGATTGGGCCTAAGAAACTACGATGACATTTTTAAACGAATGGATGGTGACAAAGCTGCTGATGCACAGAAGGAGAATCAAAATTCACCAGATCCTTCAAAACTAGAATTTGGTCCAGACTTGCTAAATCCCGAAGGAGGTGTCAAAACTGTCGGCGATCACGTTAAGGAATTCTTGGATACATTCTTCAGATCCAAAGAGGTCAAGGACACTGGCATACTACCTGATATCAATGATCAGAATGAATTCGATGCCTACATGAAGAGTTTAACAGGTTACTATGCTCCAGACTTCTTCCCGGAATATTGGCCCTCGTAAAATGGTCAATCGTAAGGAAGCATTTGGGGAAAGTATCATCGAGAATGATACTTTATTTAAATCCTTATAAAACCTCATAGCCTGATAAACTGCTACAAATAAAACCTGATCCTATTTGAAGTAGGAGAAATCTTTCGTTGATTTCATTTAAAAACAAAGCACATATGAGAGCAAGAATTAATGCACAAAAGAATAGTACACAAAACCATGCATCTTTTTCGAAGGATTCGCCACACTAGGCGGGTAATGGGTAATAGAATTTGCATTGAATTCCGTTGTAAACAAATGGAAGACGCACGCATTGAGCTAAAGCGGCGGTTTGCGCGTGTTTTTCTATGATCCGCCGAATCTTGGGCTGGCTCCAGGGCCAAGGGAAAAAAGAAGTTTAGTTCGGGAGTGGCTTGCCGAGTGAGTAGTTGCGTCCACCTTACCTTCCCAAAGCACATTCAACCCCAAAGCCGCTCTTTCCACTAGCAAGCAAACAAGGAATTCTTTCTTCCCGGATCGGACGGAATGTAAAAAAGAAAACCGAAAAGACCGACAGTCTGAATTTACCCTTCGTTGTGAGTGTTTTCGGTGAATTTGAGCTCTGAAGCCCATCCGGGTAAAAATTCTCATTCTCTGGAAGAAAGTGAAGGTGAGATTTCTTTACTTAGCATTTGCATGTAATGTCAATGTTTTGTTTTTGCAGACATAAGCATAATTTTGATAAAACAGACTAAAATAATTTTAGAAATATTATATCTTTGGTTTTGTTTTATGAGGGAGGAAAAGGAGCATTGCATTTTTATTCCCCACCCAAACACTCATCAAGAGATGATTCACCTTTTGTTATTTTTTTCATGCACGTACGTAAAATGGAGGTGAGGTACAGGTACAGGTAGGGTAGGGCAGGTATAGCGCAGACCGCGTATTTACTATTTACACTGCAAGCCCCTAGGCAAATGTCAACCGAAAATGAAATGAAAACAAAAGTTATAGAAAAATCGACTAAAGTGATATAAATGTTTGTCCCAGTTTTATTCTGTCAAAATCAATGGTATAAATACAAAATGAAAGATTAGTCAGCAATTTGCTAATAGTTCTTCGGCCGCCTATCGTGCCAAAAACAGTTTACTCATCTAATTTATGTTGCTTAACATTTCAATTTAAATTGACAGACAGTTTGTTTTGTTTATATGGCACATCGCCAGTCAGCCAGTCTAAGTCGATGCCGTGCCGAATGTAATGTGTTATCTTATCTCAGTTTACCACGTTTTAAATGGAACGAATGGTGTTGCATTGCATTGCACTTGGATTTACATAGAGATGCCGAAAGTCAAAGTTAATTAATTTAGCTTTAATTTAAAAGATAATGAACTACTTACAATTTCTACTGCATACTTGAATGAACATCGTAATAATTTAGACGATGAATCATGTTTGGCGGAATTAGGTCTGGAATTTGTGAATTAAAGTGATATTGATACTACATATCAGATTCACTAATTTATTTTGTGAAGATAATTTCTCTTTAGAGCTTGGTAAAGGTTGCGTGCTAATTTTAATAGAAAATGAGAACCATTAATTAGCTTCAACGAACTCATGAATCGAAATTAGATTGAGTTTTGGTCATAGGGTACAGAGGAGTTAATACGGTCCGGTGTTCAGTTAATAGTTATTTGTGCTGACCAAGTGTTTCCGGTCGCATGGATCATCATCCCCAATGCAGAATGCATCGAGTGAATTTAATCCTTCAGTGCCCAAATAGTAAATAGTAATTATCTATTCTTATTTGCTGAACACGAATGCTCGTATTCGTGTAAACATTTTGCCATTGGCCTTGGCAGTGGTAATGGTACATTACGCCGGATATAGGAAATTGGTTGCATGGACAGAATTCGCGTCAATTCATGACGTGTGATGGACCAGATGCAATTTGAATTTCGTTACTTATTTCATATTGTTTCAGGGCACTGACATCTGACATGCTATGATAGGGGATGAGAATGGATAGGATGTAATTAATTACACCTGTTTTTCTCAACATGTGGCTAATTTTTTCAGTTCCCTCGTGTAGTGTCTCCCTATTTTAATTCCGGGTGTCTCAGGCGCTAGAACGAATCCCTAGATAATGTGTAACATTTTTCTCTGTGTTTGTTCCATTTGAATTTGACTGTACCATGTACCATCTCGTACCAACTACTCTGAATTGTAGGGCGCTACATAAATATTGATAGAAGGGTGTTTACCCTTCAACCCATCACCGTCGTCTTCTCTAAACGAGTACTGGATAAAGCATTCACAGAGAGCATAACCCTTGTGTAGGAAAAGTCGTATTAAATTGTCACATTAAATAGTTTCGAACTATTATAATTGGACGAAGGCGAAATTGTAGAAAATGCTTTTGTTCCCATACAATATTTTTTGAACGTTTATATTCGTGACATTAGTATTCGTTGGGCATAAGGTGCTGAAATATAGCTTGTAACAACTAGAATTTCCATTTCCTTTATTCTGAGTTTGGTCTTACAGGAGAGTCCTTTGGGATTTCCAGAGTTTATTTTAAGAATCTTGAAACACGACTTCAATCATTCGTCAGATCATCTTCAAGTAATTTTCTCCCCTTCAGGAAATGTTTTTTTTTATTTCCTGGGACTGCCCTTGCTTCACACATTTTAGTTTTACAACTGATCCGACTACTACAAAAATTTAGTCAATAGTGGAGGTCTCATTAGTCTTCATTTACTGGAATTTAGAAAAAAATTCTCTTCTGCAACTGTAATATTTTTTAATTTGCTGATGAGAAAGCGTATAATTAGTTTTGTTACAGAATTTTACGGATGAACAAATTTTTGTTTGTGTGCGGCCAATGCCAATAGCCTTGGGTGTGTTTTGATTGAATACGGGAGAGTAGACATTCTCATTTTATGTGACTAGTTTTCCGGTCATGTTTTAACGGCATTGGTTTAATACAAAGTACATGATGAAAGAGCAGGGAAACTTTACTTTCTCTGCCTTGCCTTGATCTCAAACCGTAAAATCAATGCGAACGCGAGCATTGCACCGAAATGAAATGAACGAAACGTGCCAGGATTCTGGATGGACGCATTGAATGTTTTATTACATTACTTGTTCAAAGTACTGAGACGGAGAAACAAACTGACGGGAATGATTTCATTTCAGCTTGGAATCTGACATCATAGGGTTCATTTCTTTCAATACATTTTCATCCAGCATTGATTTCTCTCTGTATAGAAATATGTAATTATTCGAACCCCACGGAATACAAGTACGATTACAATATTTCTGCCTTCTGCACTACTAGATTTATATTCAAACTCTATTTTGACTAAATGAATTCCATTCAAGATCGGAGTATTTTGCACCGTATTCCTTCAATTATTTTTGAGCAATATATTTGTAAACTTCTTGAGGGCTCGTCGGGGCTCGTACTAAAAATGCTTCTAAATTTTTTAAGGAAGTATGGAAAGTTAGTGCAAGCTCTGCCAAACAATTCATCGATTGATTTGATTTATTTTCGAAATGTTTCTCTTTTCTTATTATGCAAGACGTCAGGATATACCTCAAAATAAGAACTGGAACATTCATATTAAAATTGCATGCCTATAGCATATAATTCAAATGTTGTGTTATCCAGAACACAAGGTTGCAGACGAAACGAAACCGTTTCCTTTTATGATGATTAAAACGTACTTATTACGAAAGAAGGAAAGAGTCAAGAAATTAGCATGCAAACCCAGCCAATAGATCTCCTTGTGCCAGGAGTCTGTGCAACTGTCGAGATTAAAGTTTTATTTGCCATTCCACTAGAATTAGTCAGCCCTGGAGGTCTGGCTTTCATGAAAGACAGGACGAGATATTTCAGTCTTTTAGTCTCGGAAGAAGAATGTCTTTCAAATGATGACAGGGAAAACGTGGGACTTTTCCCTCCGGTGCGGTGTGAGTGTGAAGGGCGAGTAAACCGAAAAGTTGAGCTCATTAGAATCTCGACTTGACTTGAAGACAATCTAATGTATGTGCATTCATAAATACCGTATGTGAATGAGCCTAAGAGGGGAAACCAACACGACACCCTAATTCTACGCTCATTCGGTTCCTCATTTAACATAGAAAAGCTATTTTGTGAGGAAAAGGAAATCGTAGTAAAAGTTGAAAAATTGGTAGTCTGTCCACAAAATCCCAGACAGTCGTCTGACTCTCTGAGTTCAGTTTTTCCCTGTAGTGGTGGAGACAGTGCACGCAAAAGAAAATTTATATTCCCATTAGCATTATTATTTCTAAAGCCATTTCTACGGATTCACATTTGATGGTCTGACCCCTCCCTTCCCTTTGAGTACAGCTGGGCTTTGGAGATAGATGTAACTCTGGAATGGAATGGAAGTAAAGGAAGTGAACGAACGTGAAGGAAGTATGAATATGCAGTTGATTTCACTCCATTGTTCTTTCATGTTTAAATCTGTCTCTTCTCCAGGGGGACTCAGTCGCAGGAGTAGAGTAGAGAGTCCTAACATAAAGTAAGAGACTCAATATTGGCTGAATTCCTTAGATGCTTTCGTTGGTCTTGCTATTGACTAGTTTTTATGTTTAGAAATTCTATCGTTACTTTCTGGAACAGCCGCTTCTTTAGAGGTCGAAATATGAAATCACTTGATTACCGACAAATGAATCTAGGAAAAATTTACATATCTCTGATGTCGGTAAAGATAAAGATTCTCTCTAAAGTTGCCAGAGGATATGAATCACTCGAATTCTTGAAAATCCTTGCTGGGACAAAGCGAGTTTAATTAATTAGATCTCTTTATTAACACAACATAATGAGGCAATGTGAGAGGCTAAAAGGAAAGTTTATTTAGAATGGAGTACTACTTAAGTGCTTGTCTACTTGTGTGGACAAAGTTCGTAAGAGCTGCGTATCTTAACATCTAATTTGGCTGAGGAACTCATTAGTTTTCGGTTCCTCCCATAGCACCACGACTACAGGAATGATTATGGTTTAATCAAGAGTTAACCTTGTAAACTTTGAGTTTGAATTTTGGAAATGTGCAATTTAATTTGTTTGTGGACTCGAAATGCCTTTGTGTATTTTAGAAATAAGGTACAATATATGCCAAATCATTTTCACTGAAACTAAAAGTGAAATAAGTCAAACCTAATGCTTTTGCTTCTAACATAACGAACTAGTCGTGTTTAGTTTTTTTGTTGCATATACTTTGAATGAAGCTTTTGAAGACTTTGGTGGCTGCGGGGCGTTGTATTCAATTTCCATTTCATAAACATGGAACCAAAATACCCTCAGCAGGCTTTTGCGTACTTTATGGTTTCTAAGAAAATGTAAGATGACAAGATCTTAGCAGATTTGATTGATACTTTTAGTGTTAGTTGGACTCCTGAAATTTAAGCTTGCCTAATGTACCTCTTGCACAAGTAGTCAGATGAGATGGTGTTTTGTTTTGTGGTTGTGGCAAGAGCATTATGCTCCAGAGAAGCACTTCCTCCCTCCAGAAGAGTTGGACTTTTAAACATTGCTATTATTGAGTTGAGTTCATGTTAAGGTACTATAGGTAGGAACAGATTGTTTTGTTTATGTTTCCATTTGGAACTTGACTCATGACTCATACAAAACAATTCACCGCCATGATACTAAAGCTTTCTCTTCTCCAGAAATTGACAAAATTCCCAAAGGTTGTTCCTGTTTGCCGCTCGCTTTCTGTCTGTGGAATTGTGTTTGAAGTTGAGGGATGTCGAAAAGAAATCGATCAGTGTCAGCTCATAGCGTAGCGTACTATCCAATTCTACTAGACGCGCGACGTAGAGAATTCTATTCTAAGAGGGAGAATGCCGGTGCTGGTGGAATGCCTCCTTTTCTCAGCACATAAAAACTTAATACTTTTCTGGTTCTATCGACCGAATCCGGTTGTATGATTTTCAATGTCAGCTTCAGTCTTGAAGATTTGAGCTGGATTTTATGGAATATGGAGGACGGATGGTTCAGACCAAAGCAGCGAAGTGAAACTAATTTTAAGATTTACGACTGTTACAGAATATATTGTTACGGGCCGGACTGTATTTTTTATACTTTTTGCAGTTCGAAATGCCAACCTCTGAAAAGGTCAGTATGCGAATTAAGTTGTACTACCTTCTTTTGTTCGGCAGAATGAAATGCGAATTAAAGGATAAGGGCGAAGGACATTTTATTAGCTCTGAATTCCTACAAAGATTTTCGGTACAATAGGGTGAAGTGTTTTTATTACTTTTGCATTGCATCGTAATGTTCAATGCACCAAAAGGCAAAGTAAAAATGAAATAGGAACCTTGGAATTTTTATTTTACTAGGGAAAACTAAGCTTTCTGTTGAGAAACCTGAAACTATTCGATCCAGAACAGGACCCTCCGCTTAAAAGTCCGTAAGCACAAGATCAACATTTATGAGTTCAGCCAGCCCCCTCATGTGATGTTTACTTTCCAATATTCTAACTCATCATGAGAATCATTACTGTTGCAAGAAGGAAGGGTTGAAAGTGGTAGCAGACTTTGTTGAAGATTATCTAAACATTTTAGCCAAAGTTTTTAGGACTGCGGAAGGGAGATGAGCAGAGCAGTTGTTCCAGGCCCAAATTCACATTGTCTGTGGTAGTGGATTTTCATTTTTGAACATTGATGCAACCCTCCTGTTTATATTAGTCTTCGTGTTAAGAACTGGGAATCGAGAATCCCTATGGAAGTCTGCCCCTAGTAAAACTTATAAATTGAAAGGCTGAACAGGATAATCATGAATAGGACCCCTCTTCATATTTCTGGCAATGTTATTGCTAGGAAGGGTTTTGTGCGGCTGGCATCGGAGGCAGAAGCCTGAAAAATGATGAATGTCTTTCTGGTGTACCACACACTACACGCACATTTTATTCTATTTTGAGCAACAGTTAAGTTGGCAGTTGCAGTGCAGGAGGCTGGGTGCTAGGTGCTAGATGTTTTTACCTTATCAAGGATGAAAATTGCTTCAGTCGTACGACTTAAGTCTGAAT
>WJEZ01001880.1:0-15350 GCA_009869925.1 Thalassaphorura encarpata
AATTTTAAAAAGTCAATTATATAACACAATTTTTGAGTTCCATCCTAAATAGTGTTGAAGGTCAATTATAGGACTCTGAATTTTAGCACAGTTCCTTGACCCGTTATAGCGTTTACTTCAATGCTAATTAGTTTGTATTTTTATTTGTATTTAAATTTGTCCAGAAACCCAGTGCTAGAAATTTTTCAAAGTCAATTTTCCCGGATGCTAAATAGTTTTGAGAATTCTTTAAGAGTCAATTTAGCCATAAGTAGTGTTCAGATTTTTTTGAAACCCCAATGCTAACTAATGTTGTGTAATGAGTAAATTGCTAAATAGTGTTGAGAAACTTTTAAATTCCCTTAAATCGTTATGAAAGTCCAATGCCAACTAATGGTTTTCAAAGTCCAAAAATGTTAAAATGTAAATTTTCCCAGAAGTGCTGAGAAATTTTAAAAATCCGAAAGCTCATACTAAATGCTAGAAATTTTCCAAAACCAATTTCCCCGTAGGCTAAATAAATAAACTTTTTAGAGCCGAATTAAATATTAAACATAAAAATCCAGCCTTACCTCCCCTCTTCTTCCCCAACCCTCCCAAGCTTGTCCTCGTGAACGACGGCCATTGCGACCAATTTCCCCGTCAACTCTTGAAAATTGAACGGAGTGATTTTCAACCATTCTGGCCAACGGTGGGTTGAGATCCATTTTATGAGGCTTGCTGTGATGTTGAGCCCAGTTGGTGGGAAAATAAAGTCTTGGAGTGATTTTGTGGAGGAATATGAAAGGTGGTGGGGTGGGCTACAGTTTGAATAGATTTTATTTTTATTTGGTAATTTTTTAGTTGTCTCTTTAAAAATTGACTAATTTCCAACTAACCTCCCCCTCCAGTTGGTTCAAGTGGAAAAATTGAGTTTGTGGTTGAAACAGAGTGGCTGCAGCTGAGAAGGCTTCCTGGGGAAAGAAATTCAATGAAAATTGAGTAAAGGACTTTGACAAAATTTGCACATTCTAAAAAATAATAATTTCCAACTAACCTCCCCCTCCAGTTGGTTCAAATGGAAAAATTGAGTTTGTGGTTGAAACAGAGTGGCTGCAGCTGAGAAGGCTTCCTGGGGAAAGAAATTCAATGAAAATTGAGGACTTTGCACAAAACACATTCTAAAAAATAAATTTAATTTAAAAATTCCAAAAATCACTCAAAAACTCAAAATAAAAATTGTAAACCAACGAAATCCCAAATCAAATCGAATATTCAACATTAGAGTTCAATGCAAAATTCGAAAGAACCATCCAAAAATTCACTAATAAAATTCTTAAACTCTTAACTCACCCACAATTCCCCTTCCCCCACCCCCACATAGCCAAATAAAATTTCGTCATCCACTTCCTTCAAATTTTCAACCACCTGAATCGGGTCATGAATCATACGTCGAGCGTAAGCAACGATTTCAGTCGAAGTCCGATCACCACGATACGAGTGGACGAGTTGGCCTTTTATTCTGTAATGGTCATTTTTTACTCTTGAGTAATTTTGAGGTACTTGTTTATAACCAAATGCCAAATACTCACAACAAAATAGTCGGATATCCACCAATTTTAAATTCATGAGCAACTGAATTAAATCTTGTGCAGTCAATTCTTCCAACTCGAATCGGGTCATCGTGCAGAGCTTGAGCCACGTGACTGAAAATTGGTTCCAGTTTCTTGCAATGACCGCACCAGGGGGCGTAGAACTGGAATTTTAAAATTTGGAGTCAATTTACATGAATTTTTAAAAAGTTTAAACTAACCATCACGAGCCAAACGCCTTCTGAGCGAAGGTCCAGGAAACTGTGGAAATGACATTAGAACATTTTTATAGAATATCATTGCAAAATATTCCTAAACGCCTTTACTCTAGTAATTTTGCAAAAACTAAATTATAATTTGTAAGAATTCGGAAATTCGTTACATTTGCTAATTACGAAAATCGATTATCCACAAAAAGTGCAAATATTCTGTCATCAAATTTGACATTGACAAACCAAAAGCATTTTTTTACCGATCCGACAGTTCCAGAACTCGAGCTGCATGGCTGTAGGCTGACGTTAGCGTTATGCATAGGAGGCCCACGAGTACTGTTAAGATTCTTGGATGCATTTTTCAGTTTTTTCAGTTTTTGACTTCAGACTTTTTCTCCGGTTGTTCAAATTGGTCAACTTTTGAATTGCCCGCTCTGTCGTGGGAAAGGAAGAGACTAAGTTTCATTTTTACACGTACGGAGCGACGTGAAACTTTTGTCCATGCAAATGAAAATTAACGTTGAATTAAAAATGCTTGAATTTGACCTTATTGGTGTCCAAAAATGTTTTGTAGCAAAAATATCATGAAATAGATCAACATTAATTGAGTCCCGTAAATATTTACACCCGTACACACTTCCTGTTTGTCCAAATATGACCAATCAACATGTTGTTCCTCATGTTTGGCCATAAGTCGTCAAAATCTAGAGCAATGAAGTTCATCTTGTTAATTTTTGCCTTGGTCATTTCTTCTGCTAATCTGACCCCTTGGAAAAGGGAGGTCAAGGAGGTAACATGTTGTTCCTCATGTTTGGCCATAGTCGTCAAAATCTAGAGCAATGAAGTTCATCTTGTTAATTTTTGCCTTGGTCATTTCTTCTGCTAATCTGACCCCTTGGAAAAGGGAGGTCAAAGAGGTAATGAAATCCTTGGAATTTTTAATTTACTGAAATTCAGTTAAACTCAGCCATGTTATCCGAGAAAATTTATTTGAATTTTAATACATGGTTTCAACGGCATTAAAAAGCTAATGAAATTTCAACCAACAGCCAGACGTCGATTCAGACGGAAAGTACAACGGTGGTTACAACACGGATTGTAGCGAAACGATGTTGTTAACATTGACAAGATCAACGGCAAGGATCGAACCAGAAGAGGATTTGTTTGGAGGACCAATTAAATGTCATTGGAATGTGATTGTGAGTTTTTCTTTGGGGGTTTTTATTTATTTTTTGGTCAAATGTAAAATATTTTCAAGTACAGGGCTCCGACAGCTGCATCCCAATCATGGACTGTAGCAAATTCAAATTGAAACCAGACAAATCTTCAGACAAAACTTGTCCAGAAGAATATTTGGAAATAACAGATGGATCAGGTGGATATCAAAGGTTTTGTGGTGATCAGGGGCCGAAGGTAATGCACATGGGCTAAACAAAATTTACCAACTAAAAAAAAATTATTTCTTAAGGACCTAACAACCGCAAAGGGGCTACGTGACTTGTACATCACTTTCAAAGGTGGTGACAAATTAGATGGCAAAGGATTCAGTTGCAGTGTCAAGTGTTCCATTCCAGGTTGACGTTTTTTGGTTAAAATTTTTACAAAATGTTAACATTTTTTTGCAAATTCCAGGAACGGGTAAAGCACTCAAGGCACTTGAAGAAAATTCAGAAGCGGACGTCAGTGGAGAGTGTAGTGAGTTATTTTTTAATTTTTTTTAATTTTTCAAGGAAATTTCAAAAACATTAATTTTTGGCATTAGCCTGCGGCCGCAAACCAAACCGAAACCGGATCGTCGGAGGACAAGATGCTAAACGTGGTGATTTCCCATGGATCACTGCATTAGTTACAACAGGAACTCGTCGTCCTTTCTGCGGTGGAACTTTAATTAATTCAAATTTCATCCTCACTGCTGCCCATTGCTTCAAGGGTCCTTATCAGAATGTTAAAAATTTTGAATTACTTTTGAATGCACATGCGCTGGATTTGACAAAGACGGGTGAATTTGAAAAATCAACGAAAGCAGTTGATTTGGGGAAATTAAAAAAGGAAGATGAATCAGATGGGGCTGTTAGGTTTGGGGTGAGAAATAAATTGAATTTGTGTTATTTTGGGGTAAGTTGAGACCGTAAAGTTAATTTGTGTGAATCAGGTAGAAAAATACTTTATCCACCCACTGTACGTCCGACAGACGAATGATTTTGACGTTGCGCTCATCAAGGTAAATTGTACATTGTAAATTCTTGAAAATAAACTGACCTGAAATTCTCAGATAAAAGGCGGAATAAACTTCAAAACCCACGGAGACAGAATCCAACCAGCTTGCATACCTCCTTTGGCCACGTACAACAACACTTTAGAAAATTCAAAAGGAATCGTAGCAGGATGGGGACTCAGTTCTTCCAACGCTACTGTGACAATGGCCATTTTGCAAAAATTAGACGTGACCGTTCTTACCAATGTTATTTGCAAGGAGGTTTTATAAGGAAAGAATAACTAGGAGGATGATGTGTGCAGGGTATGAAGAGGGTGGGAAGGATTCTTGTAAGGTAAAATTTCAGAGTGTTTTTTTTGAGAATTTTTTTGAATTTTTGCATTACTTCTTCAGGGCGACAGCGGTGGACCTTTGATTAGAGAAACGTCACCACAAATTTGGCAACTCATGGGCATCGTGTCCTGGGGTGAAGGTTGTGCGGCTGCCAAGTCACCGGGTGTTTACCAGAGGGTGGCAGGTACGAAGGCTGGAATTTAATCATGTCTAAAGCTACTGATAAATTTCCCATAAACAGAAGTGAACCAATGGATTCGCTACATTTCAAATCTAGAGGATGCCGTCTGGTGTCAAGCTGAGTTGACTGCTAAGAAATCAATGGGATCGGTTTAATATTTTACTTATGACTTGGGATAGGATTAATAAAACACGTTGAGAATTCTTGTGTTCAACGTTGGTCTTAATTTTTTAGTTATTACTGGAATAACACGCTGAGTTAAATACCCTGTGCTTATGACTATTGACAATTTCCCCTAGTTACGTAGAGTTGAGCTATTGAACGGTGTGGACTTTTGGCAAGTCAACATTTTATCACCAAATGACCATTTGCCGTGTTTGCCATAATAAATCGAGCGGGTTTTGCGGGTAATTAAGTTCTCTTTCACCCACTTCCGGGTTCTTTTGCTAAATTATTCCTAATATTTCCAAACGAGCCAGAGGCATGGTATGGCCTAATATTTCGAATACTTCTCCTGCAAGAAAAAGTGTTTAATCCAAGAACTACAAAAGGAAAGGGGGGACTTGAGTTGTGCCCGTGACTTGAATACAAATGGCCCTTAATTTCTTGGCCGGTTGGCCATGAAGTCCTTTTTTTTACCTACCTTTTCAACCCTTTCTTCACATTCTTTTCCATGGAGGTTTTTTTTTACCTTAGCGTGTATACGCTTCGCTTTTATAAATCTTATACGTATGTGTGTACTTAACGTTCATAACGCATCCTTCCTCTTCGTGACATTTGGAATAGTAATTTGGTAATACTCCATATGGATCTTTAGTTAAAATTACTCATAATTCAGGCAATACTGCACAAAACTTATTTTTTCTCCCGGATTCAAAACTTTCTCAGATCCCCGAATTATTTGACAAAATATCCTATACTTATCCATGTCTCTTTTTTAAATCCGAATCACACACAGTATGCAAAGCTTTCGTTCCCCCTTTTCTACCACAGCGTGACTCGTGGATTTAGCCAGTCAGCAGGAGTTCTGGAATTGTCTCTGCTCGTATTACAAAAATTACTCCGAGGAACTCTAATACAAAAATTCTACACAGACACATCATCCCCTCAACACATAAATTCTAATTGGCATCCAGCCCTGGAAATAATTCTCCGCTCCAGGTAATAAAACTTGGTTCGGGTTATAAATTAAAATTCCTTCGTCCTATGCTTCAGAGCGTGTAGCCTGGAGCTAAAGCAACAGGAATGCGGGCCCTTGGGTACATGAAGTCAAAATTTGCATATAAATATTGACAACATTCATTCATCAATAATCGAACCTTTTTTCCGAACCTTTTTGAACCTTTGTCAGCAGATTGTGTTTTGATCTACTTGTCAATTGTAATGTGAATTGAATCCAAACAGTGTTAATTATATTCAAATATACGCAACAATAAAATTATTTCCAGGAGATCCCTGACTGTTTTTTATGGGTTTGTAGAGTCCAGGGAGTCTTGTGGGTGAAAAATTGATTTTTGTGAATCTTTGTGGAAATCTTATCCAAACAGTGTTAATTATATCCAAATATACGCAACAATAAAATTATTTCCAGGAGATCCCTGACTGTTTTTTTATGGGTTTGTAGAGTCCAGGGAGTCTTGTGGGTGAAAAATTGATTTTTATAAATCTTTGTGGAAATCTTCAGTATTACAAGTGAAAAATCACAAAAATAATCTACCAATGCAGTTTTTAAAAAAACTTCAGAATTTACAACTGCAACTATTTGAATAGCCATGCATGTGAACTCTTGTATTCTTTTGAGCTGAGTACAACGAGACCATATGTAACATTGACTTTCCCAAACAATCAACCAGAGCAGCAGCTGATAAACAAAACAATTCAAAATGCAAATATCCACTTCTTTTTTTTTCAAAACAAAGGCAAATGCAAATGCGTATGCAAATAAGTTCACCTTTCCATTGGGCCTTGCCCCTTTGGAAAACAAATCAAGCGAGGAGGTGCAGTTGCTCAAGGGGTCCTCTCTCTACTAAATAACACGTAATAATAATCTGATCCAAGATCCAGTCTCAAGTCTTTTTCCCTAGGCGACACAGAGGCAGACAAGTCCACAGCAGACATTTGCCCCATTGAGAGATGCAACGGCGTCAGCAGGGGACCCATTGTAATAGAAACTCTTCTGAATATTCCTCAGTTTAATTACACCTGGATCATCCATCCAGCTGCTATAGAAGGGGTAGATGGACAAAATGCAATGCATTGAGACATGAATTGTACTGGCATGATTAACATTGGAAAACTTTTTATTTTCCTAATTGTACCAAAAATGAAAATTTCTTAACTGCTCAAACTTTTAAAATCTTAACTACAGTCTAACCAGACAAACTTAAACCAATGCATATACAAAAAAAAACTTTCAACACACACGAAGCTACTCGTACTCGTCGTTTGTATTTTTAGCCCTTACCATCCACCTCCACTCTTCCTCAGATACAAAAAAAACTCATCTCCCGCAGAGTTTTATAAAAATCCCAGCCAGCAGAGATATCTTATTCCGAGCTATAATAAAAATGAAGCAAGGGGGATAAACAAATGGGATTTTTGTTTCAGAGACTCAGACGCTGGTCTTTGTTAAGAGATAACCCTTTGCATCTTCCATTGTTTCCCCGGGGGTAGTTGTTGAGGGCATTTGATTTTGAATTTGTTTTTGGTTTGATTTTGGATTTACGCATCAATTCGCTTTTTCTGGTGATAAATTCTGGATTTCTGGTGAGATATGACTAATGAATAAATTTTGTCATAATTTGACTATCTTGACTTCCAATATTCCAACAAAATACCAAAAATGCCCTCAACATAACAAAAATTCCTTAAGGACCCTTCCCTTAACCCTTCCTCAAGATGAAGATAAAAAAAACGAATCAAGGTCACCACAACCCGTATTGTGTGGTTAAAATTAAACCCTTTTTTCACTCAGGAAAGTCAAGAGCCCTTGGCCAAAGATGCTGAAGAAAATCTTTTGATTGACGAGCAGAGCTGTTAGCACTAATGGGTTTTTCCCTTTTACACCTTTCCGAGTGAAAATCAATTTTTTCCGAGAGCTCAAGAACGAACACGCCAGAATAAATTTTCTTGGAAATCTTGCAAATCTCCACGCGTGCTTTGATTAATACTTCCGGCTAAGGTGGAGTTGGCTACGGACCTCCGAATTTCCGGGGATAAAATCCGTACGATCGATAATGTATACAAAAACTTTTTTTTTTTTTGAACTAATAAACCCGCCTCCAGCACTATACGCATTACGAAAAATAAAACTTCCATTTTGAAAAATGCAAATGCATTGCTCGGGAGGGCGGGACCCTCAAGTCTCGGTTCATTAATTTTGTTCCAAAGGGGCAAACAAAGGGGTCCTGCTTTTCAATAGCTGCTGTTGCTTTGTATATATAAAATATATAAAAATCATTCCGTGCTCAGAAACAGTCAAGTAGTTTTGCATGCTCAGAAGTAGTTTGAAACTATATGATAACAGAATATATATTCACTTAGCTTTGCATTAAATAATCCAAATAAAATAATCTAAACCGGATGCTGCGTGTGTGTATTGTTTCAAATGGGCGAATGCGAAGCAAAGTGACAAAACGCCAAGAGCACGGTATGAAGTTCCTACTCTTTTTTTCTAATTACGTAGGAACTCTATACCTCGCTCCTAAATGAAATTGTCACGAATGATGAGGTCCAAGTTCAGGCAGTGGCTTCTTGAGGAAATTGTTGAATTTGCTTCTAATTTTTTACATTAGATAATTAAATGAGACTATTGCTAGAAATTGAACAACACTTTGTACGACTTCAAAATTCTAAACATATAAAACATTTTAAAAATATCAGTTAGCCAAATACTCAACAATTTTCTAGTAGACTAATTAACCAATACCAACGACAAATTAATTTGCTCAAACTCACAACACTATGTGATTAACACTAGGATTACCATAATTATTTTACAATTCCACGTATTATAAACCATCCAACTAGAAATTAGCCTAGACACGCGATATACTACAAAACAGACACAATGCTGAACAGATAGAGAAAAAAAAGCGAAAAGGTGAGACGTGCATCGATAATTCGATCCAATACACTCCCCTCCTTTGGCGTTTTGCTACGCCAAGAAAAAACCGATAAATCTGTAGAAAACCTGTCCGGGAGGGTGGAATAATAAGTGGATTTGTGAAATATTATTGAGACGCGCGCCATTCTTTGGATTTTTTAACGTTGCTTGCTTTGATGGAAATTTACCCTCTTGTTGAAAAGGAAATTTCACAAAATCTAATCACAATTAGGACTATCAAAAGATTAGCTAGAAATTAGTTCCTCTTTTAACAGTCAATTTTACAAGTTTACATCTACCATGACTAAAATTATTTTTAATTAATTCTTACAGAGAATATTTATTACTGCAAACTCAATGCGAAGTAAAAGAATTTGAAAACATGAAGGAATGAAAAATATGTGTCAAATTAACATGGCATGTTTTATGCTTACTTGGACCCAGAATCTCATAGAGTGTTAAAACGTCTGAAATCCTCTAAAATCAAGTCAAAATTATGAAAATGTTAATATCTAGAGTCAAGGAGAAAATGAAGGATCCGTTTCTGTAGGAAAAAAGAATAGTAGGATGTCAAGAATTTTGCCAGAAAAACTAAAAACATTAATATTACTGCAAAATTCAATCAACACAGTATCGCAAATTACAAATTCAGAGAGACTTGACAAAACTAACCCATAGCTAAATAATTTTCACAAAACATTATTTGAGCAAAGGAACGTTTGGGTTGGAATGAAAATAATTTAGTAAAAATCCAGTGGTGCTTCGTTCTGCAGAAAAAAGAATTGAGATGCAACGAATTTTGCTTGGATTTCCAAAAACTTTGTCCGGAGAATTTCTAAAGTATTATTCAAGCAAGAATTCCTATTTGAGATTTCAGTTAAAACTACGTGAATGCCGAGTCAAATATTTCTCCAGAACGTAACTGTAAACACAAAACTGTTCATGACCAAATTACAAATCAACCAAAAACTCACTAATCACATAACAGCAGGTGAATGTGTTCTAAAAAACGAAACCCCTAATTATTTGTTATTTACTTGTTTCCCTTCATCAATCCCTTCCGGTCCTCCTTCCTATGGCATATGGCCTTAGCCATAGGACCTTAGTGAATTCTAAATTCTTAGTCATAAGGACCCAAATCCCAATATATTCCTCTTCCACGTGTAAATGACTTTGGACTTGATGCAAAACTAAAAAAGACTCATAAATCCCCAGCGTGAAACTCGTCTAACCATTACAAAACCTGTTTTACCCACTCCTACACGAGAAAATTCTTTGACGAATTAATCCAGCCTCAGGCCAAACCAGATACAAATGAACGTATCACCAACTTCAATTTTCCAGCTGTAATCTTCTCCGAAAGGGTTGAGACCCTTGTAAGAAAAAATTCTTTGACGAATTAATCCAGCCTCAGGCCAAACCAGATACAAATGAACGTATCACCAACTTCAATTTTCCAGCTGTAATCTTCTCCGAAAGGGTTGAGACCCTCGTAAGAAAAGAACAGGTGGTACACGTAGGAGCAAGGGTCAAAATAACGTAGTACATTTTCCTATTAATCTAGCTACCTGGGCCCTGTATAAATATATAAAAATCACCAACCCAATAAAAATGTTCCAACCATCCTAATAAATTAAAAATTAACAGGCAAAGCCAGCGGAAATTGGTAATTAAATTACCAAACGTTGTTCAACCCCAGGATGCTCGGTGCTGTGTGGCTAACGAACCGAAAACTTCAAAACTGGTTTTTTCTTATTTAAGAGAAAGAAAAAAAAGGTGATGGAGTACGAAGCCAAAGACAAATGGGAATCCTATGCAAATGGACAGAACGAGTTTGACTCACAAACTAGAATTAAATGAAGGTGGAAAAAAGTGAAAATGATGAATGAAAAATGAACCTTTTTTGGGAGTCAGAGAGAAAAAGCGTAGGATCCATTGTTGTCCTTATTTGTCAACCGCTCAAAAGGTGTGGTTAACCACACTCACCAGCACACGGGTATTTGGTAACAGGTAATTTTGTAAATTGAAAGGATCTTGAGCTAATTCTATGGGATTAGCTGAAGAACCGACTAGAAAATGCTATTTGGCTTTTGTTTTTTTTTAAATTAAAATTACTACAAGAATAAATTAGTAAAAAAATGTTGTACTTCCATCGTACCCACAAAAGAAATTCTGACCAGAGTTTCAAACTCTAATGGAAAATAAATACTCAAAATAACAAACCTCTTTTGAAATTTTTTAAAGCTAAATTGACAATCTTAACCATGAATAAATTAAATTACAGAAAATGAACTCTCCACTTCAAAACCATAAAAAGCAACTTACTCTTTTGGAAATTTCCAATTTTTTTCAAGCAATTTTTTAACTCACACACAAGCACAAATCTAAAACTTTTAAAAAAATCTCAGGCTAGGGGAAGAAATTGGCTCGAACTCAAGAATTCGTCTGCGGTGGAAAAGGGAGGATTGGATTATGTTTTGTGGGATTTTGTCCTCTTTAGAATTCATGCGTCGTCGATCCGAGAAAGCGGTTCGGGTTTGAAATATTCTCCAGGAGTATTTGCATATTGTAATTCAAATGCTGCACTTGAAGCTTTTTAGAATTTGAACAAATCAGAGTTATTTTAAGAGTCTTTTCAAGTTATCTCAAGAATAAGTCATTTTATGATGTTGAAAAGTCACCAGAATCTTTCACCAAAACATGGTTTATGCTTCAACCGTCTCGAAAATTCCAAAACACGTTCAAAATATTTTTTCCAAATCAAATAAGCTCACAGAACCGAAAATGGTCATTTTGACAATTTCCCAGAAGAATAACCACTTTCACTTGGGTTTCCAGGACAGATTCTCCCAAAAATAATTTCAAAAAATATTCAAAATATTCCTGCCAATTATATCGACGAAACTCAATTATTACAAGTCTCTGATACCCAATACTTTAACCAATTCCCATTTGAGTTTAGGCAGGTTAAATTAATCCGATTATCCCACACACACACCTGTATATAATTTATGCAAATACTTTTTTCCACATACCCAAGTACACAGTTCCTTGGCTCAACTGAGAATGAGACTCTTGCTCAGTTTTCGCTCGGCTGCAGCTCAAACCTACGCCCACTTCCTCTCCTCAGTTCCCCCAATCCAATTGAACTCCTCCTTCCTTTCATCCTCCTCCGCTCTGTGCGTTGGACATGGACGTAAGCATAGGGCTATATGCACATACACGTATACACAGTGTAATGCTGTGTAATGCTAATACCCGAGATGAAGCAGATTTAAAATTACAATGCACAGCGGATTTCAATCCAAAGGTCATAAATTGACCAGGCACTCCCTGCTATTAGGCCAGAATACGAAATGAGCCAAACCCTAAAAAATTATCAAACTCAGGTATCGAATTTATGATCAAGTCAAGGGTGGACAAAGGCAATGCTAAAGCTGTGCTTTCGCTTGGCTTGGGTCTCGTAAAGTTTCCATCCGCTCCGACCAGATGGCGACGGGCTACGGGTAGCTTTCTCCTTCGCGCTAAGGCGTACACGCACCAGTATACTAAGCTATGAGAATTTGAGAATCAATCTTCATCTTAACAATGGTCCATTGTGACCGCCTGGGGATAGCCAAAACAAATAAAAAATGAGAACCAAGAACCAAACGATTAATCAAAGAGTTGGCCAAGCAAAGTATCAACCCACCAAAGAATTACAGAGAGACGCACGTCTGACCATTGAAGGTCAACCGCCTAAGCTCAATTACTGGATAATTAGCGAGAGTGGTTTAATTCTTTTGAGCAGAAAGCACGCGTTGGAGTTGTAATATAACAATAGCCAATGCCTATGCGTACCACACCCAAATTCCAAACACCAAACGTGACCTCCGGGGTCAATGTCTCTTCCCATGGCGTCTCTACAAAAATGGTCATGCTGGGATGGGCTAGGCTGAAAAATATGAACTACACGTGCAGTCTGTGAAATTACACTAGGTGAGCTGAGAGGCTAGTCAATTGACATAGATTAATTGTCTTTCATGGGTCAAGTCGTAGAGTAAGTGCGTTGGCTCTTCGCTGGTAAAAAGTCGTAGCTGGAAAGTCCAAAAATAAACACGAGATGGAGGATGAAGCGGGGAAGGGTGCGGGACGAGGGTCTTTAATGCTGGCTGCAGTGAAATGTACACACGCATAGCCAGATGTGTTGAAACAAAAAAAAACGGCATTCTCGTTTTCACTCTGGTTAATTAGACACACGCTCCTTTTTGCACTCTTTAATTAACTGGGTGCGAAGGAGGTGGTTAGTCATAGTGGAGGTGACTCACTGGCTTGAGTGACGGGACGAGGGTCTTTAATGCTGGCTGCAGTGAAATGTACACACGCATAGCCAGATGTGTTGAAACAAAAAAAAACGGCATTCTCATTTTCACTCTGGTTAATTAGACACACGCTCCTTTTTGCACTCTTTAATTAAATGGGTGCGAAGGAGGTGGTTAGTCATAGTGGAGGTGACTCACTGGCTTGAGTGAGTGGGAAAAATCATGGGTAGATAACGTTAAAATACTCAATGCTATGAATGCCAAGATAAATGAAGGTATTCTATTGAGATTCGTGAAAATATGACAACTTCAAAGTCGGACCAAAGCGGTAATGTTATATTTGGTCAAGGCTGGCTTCACAGAACGCGTCCAAAAGGTGTCCAGTCCAAATCAAACCTTTCTTATAAATTTGCAATTTGTGGAAATTCATTCATGTAGGATTAGCGAATCTTTGAAATTATTCGCAACGTCCAAATGTACCTAACTAGCTATTTCTCCCTAAATCTCAACAAGGCTAAATTCACAAGACTCGTTCTATGATGTCATTTCGCACAGAAATTCCTAAAAGAAATTAAGCAAAATTCTGAATACTTCTGTTAAAATCCGGATTGCATTGATGATGAATCGACGTATTCTACTGAGCTGAGTGATTCAAATGACATTTCAAAAGTCGGGCCTAAAATGATTATTGTACCTGGCTTCAACAAAGCTAGCCTCACAAAACTCGTTCAAAAGGTGTCCAAATCATACATTAAGCATTTCATGATAAAGACATTTTCAATTTGTAAAAATTCATACATGTAGGATTAACCAGTCGGTAAAAAGACCATCCTACTCCCGAAGACACTGAAATGTACCAAAATTGATAATTTCACATCAGATCTCAACAACGTAGACTATCTTCATATTTCTTGTAAAATTTATTTTGTAAAATTCTTAATCTATGAGTTATGATAGAAATCAGCAAAAAGTATCCATCGTAGTAGCATGATACATTAAACCCATGCCTAAAACATTAGCATACATAGGCACACAACATCCTTAGTCAGTCTCATTTTATCTACAAACCCGTTTCCATCGTCTCAGTTGGAATTCGGTCGTAAAAGACCGAAAGAACATTCCAATGCAAATTTCGGATTGAGCAATCCCTGAGATTGGAATGCGAATCAACTCTAAAATTCCAACAGGCACACAACACAGATCTCTTTTATTGACCCATTTTAAAATGGACATATGGACCACAATTATGAATATTTTTTGCTGATCACACGTTCTTCCAACACATTAGACTTCAGAGGTCTCATTGTCACACTCGTTGTAAGCACCCTGGGTACAAAAAGGGGAACACGGGAGGATACACAAGGAGTGTCATCTTGATTTATGACTCAACCCAGAAAGGTGTCCATGGGAAGAGTGATAATTTATTGAAAAGAGATTCGTGTGGTTGCCTACGTAAAAGGGTTAACGAATGCAGCTCATCCTTTGGTGAAATCTAACCAAAAAAGGACTTGATCGCATGTACTCGGCCCTTGCATTGACTTTGCCCATGTCTACCCCTTTTCACACACACAGAAAATTCTGAAGATTTAATCCACTTAGAAAAGAAAGTGGAGGATCCAATTTCTTTTCCTTCTCTTCTCCACTTGTAATTTGTCAACGATTCCACTCAAGAATATTAGTTTTATATGGCTAAATGTGTGGATGGAAATATAGACTCGTAAATCATTTGCTATCAAAATGAATATTTTTCTAGCCCCAATACATTGAACATATTTTGTCAATACACTGCAACAATGGGAAATGCAATGGCTCCTGAACCAAAGCACATGCGTGGGACTGTACATAGCAACCCCCTTGCAGAGAAAGTACTTGCTGCCAATATCGATCTTCGATTCAAATACACGAGACGAGACGAGACGAAACAATTGACAAATGGGGTTTTTAAAATTGAGCTGATGCCAATTGCTTCAAATTTAGAAAATATTCACGTCCAACTCGTGATTTTTTCAAGGAAAAATCAAGCCTAGAACTCGAAGGGTAAATATTGAACCGTTGATTCTATTATTACCCAAGACGACTGTGTAAAACTCTGAGCAGAACATCCGCCAGCCAACAAAAGCCCTTCGTAATGTAAAATGTAAATTCAAAAACACATTAAGAACCCCGGACCCTGTTGTAATGGAAGGATAAATTACAACCTTTGCATTAATTTATGCATCGCATTGGATTTTTTTCCTACTCATCGGTCCTCTCTACATTAAAAAGGACCATTCAGACTTACTCAACCATCCTTTATGCATATGCATGAATATGAAAAGATTTTTCCAAAGACCTTTTTTTTAAAGGGTTAAAAAAAGGATCGAGTATCTCTGAGTATAATTTATTCTAGGGACTGGCGCAGTCCTTGGCTCAGTCTGTCTGATTGCCTGCGATGACGAGGTCAAGGGCCTTTG